>JAQQAE010021347.1:0-10482 GCA_029823295.1 Pseudamia nigra | reverse complement strand
TCAGCAGCAGCCCCTTTTTCAACGTTTGCTGTAGAGAAATGCTCCATTATCCGAGCTGACTATCTTTTCTCCTGTCTGGAGTGTCTGCGCGAAACAGAGCAGCGGGGGATTCGCTCACACAAAAACACATTACAGTCGACCGACACACACATATCTTCTCTTGAAAGCGAGAGCGACAGATTTAAGGATGGCTGCTGTGACGCCAAAATGACAGGGATGCTTTTTCACGTCGGCCAGAATAATATTATTCCACGAGACGCAGAAGAGCTCGTGTTGATTTATGGCGCGGGACAATAAAAACCTGTGTTAATTCCCTATAAAACAGTGCATTGTGGGACAAATGGGGGAGGTATAATGGAGTGTGATTAATCACGTTACGGAGACTCACACATACAGGTTATAATCCTGAGTCATAACTGTCAGCGCTGTAGTGGATCACACTGACTGTCTTCAGCAGGCCGAGCCGTCATCAAATAATACACAAATTAGCACGCCTATTATAACCGACATGGACTTAGTTGTCACGTCAAATTAATTTTGCAGCGATTATTGATGAAATGTGAGCACCTGAAATATAATTATGGCAATAAACGTATATGTAGAGGCATCATTTTGTTTAATTGAACGGGAAAATAAGCATCCCAGCAAGCATGTGTGCAGTTTGAATATCCATTAGAGGTTGCAGTTTCATTTTGCAAATTTGTATTAAATGGAAAAAGCAAACAAACAGGCTTTCTTTAAATTAATTTGAGCACGGAGCAGGTTCAAACGCACTGGGAAGAAGATGCATTGGGCCAGATTGTCCACAGCAACTTTCCTTCCATACGAAAAATAAATATATGCAACACATTTAGTACAGTTCGTACGGTAAAACACACCGTAATCACACCAGAGTCACACACTATAAGCAATCATCATCCAAACAAGCTCATCACGACAGTCATGAAACCAGATTATACACAAATAAAGTCAGTCTGGACAGTGGCGGCTTCTAAAAGTCCATTATTTGCCTTTTTTTCCGTCCGTATAAACAACAAACTGATGCGGCTTCCAATAAGAAACAAACCACCTCCAGTCACATCACCATTTTACGCCTAAAGCTTCATTTTACTGAAAACTTTATTTGTGAAGCATTAATTGTTTTGGTGCGCCATCGCCGCCGCACACATCTCAGGCCAGATCAAGGCTCATGAGCGGCGCCCTGGCGTCTCCCCCGCTCTGCAGGCGCCGACTGAAGTCTAGTGCTATGATGCCATCTATTGGAGCCTCGGCCGCCTCATTTACAGCTGGAATCACAGAGACGAGCAGTGATTCCTCTCAGCGCAAACAGGGAGGGAGACAGAAAATCCAGCTCCCACGTTCAAAAGCACGAGGAATGCTGCGTTTTAGTAAGACGAATTAAAGGTGAGTGGGCAAAACCGACGCAAGACGGAGATACTTTAAGCCTTGTAAGATTAAATCAGCATGTGTGTCAGCTAAAATGAATGGATTTATTGTTAATTAGTGCTTTGTGACGGGGGGAATGTCATCAAATTGTTCTATGCGCTTCTCAGTTTCATTCAAAATTCCATGTTTTCTGTGTTTGTATTCAGTTGTCGTGCTTAACCAATGAAATTAACCTCAATGCCAGTAAATCTCAAATCATTGTTATTTATGTTTAAAGGCTGATTTTTTTTTTTCTTTTTTTGTCCTGTGGAGGAAAAATCCAGCTCCCAAATCATCACACTGTTGAAAATGATGAAGAATCCTGCGTTTTATCAATACAAACTAAAGGTGAACGAGCAAAACTGATTTTTAAGCCTCGTAAGATTAAATCAGCATGTCTGGCAGCTAAAATGAATTAATTTGTTGTTGATTAATGCTTTGTGTAAGTCTGGAAATTATTCTTTATTCTGCGCTGTTTCATTCAGTTTGGCCAATGAAGGAAATAAACTTTGATGGCACTAAGTCTCAAATCACCATGTTATATTTTTAAAGGCTGATCTTTTTCATCCTGTGGGGTAAAAAAAGAAAAACAGTTCCCAACTCATCACACTGTTCAAAAAAATGAATGAATACACACTACAGGTGAGGGAATAAAACTCATGCAATGCTTTAAATGATTAAATCAGCATGTATGGCAGCGAAACAATAAGAAAGACTGACACTGTCTAATGAGGACAAAATCTACATCTGCATCCGAATCCGCCTGAAACTTAACCTTATAATTACGTTCAATGTGGCATATTTTGTCACGGCAGCGTTTCATTGCATTTAGTCATGTTGACACAGTCAAGATGACCTGTTGAAGTTTAAAGTGTGGAAGGTGTGATTTGCACGACATTGAACATGGCACGGATGCCGGTGTGAATATTTCACTAACTGCTGATCAGCTGGGATTTTTACACACAACCATCTTTACAGAGAATAGTCTGAAAAAGAGAAAATACCCAGTGAGCAACAGTTCTCCGATGAAATGACCTTGTTGATGGCAGAGGTCAGACGGGGCATGGTCAGACTGGTTGGAGCTGATGGACGACGGCGGCAGCAGATCACGCATGGTGACACTCCTGTCAGTTAAGGCTACAGTTCACATGGACTCAGTAAACGTCGTCAATGGAGGGATGGAAAATTTAGCTTTGCCTGTTGAGTCTGGATTTCCACTGTGACATGTGGATGTTATGGTAATGATTGACATAAACAACATGAAAACACAGATCCATCCTACCTTGTATCAACTCTTCATTCTGCCAGTGGGGGCACATTCTGGGACCTTTAGTCCCAACTGTGACTGGTTTAAAATTAACAATATAATGAGATGAACTAAGAGAAATGAACAACCTAAGCCACAAAATTAACAAAATGAGCAAAAATAATGAATTATTTAATGGTAATTGAACAAAAATCAACAAAATAATGAACAAAATGAATTATAAATGAACAAACTAAGCAACAAAATGAGCAAAATGAACAAAATAATGAAGCGCTTAACAAAAAAATGAAAACAAATCAACAAGAATCAACAAAGTAGTCAACAAAAAAAATTTGATATCAACAAAGTAAGTAACTAAATGAGCAAAAGGAGCAAAATAAGCAACAAAGTCACAAGAAAGGAACAAGAATCATCAAAATAATCAACCAAATAAATTAAATATGAACAAAGTAAACAACAAAATGAGCAAAATCAACGAAATAATCAAATGATTAACAAAAAATGGACACAGATCAACAAAAATCAACTGAATGAATTAAAAATTAACAAAATGTACAACAAAATAAGAAAAAAGTGAAAAAAATAATCAAGTGAATAAAATACAAGCTATAACATAAAACATTGAAAAAACAACCAACAAATATCCCAAAAAATGAGAAGTACTGTCAAATATTATTATTATTATTATGGCTAGCAGATACAACCCAGCACTCGTAAGGTGTACCTAATAAAGTGGCCAGTGGGCAGAGGTTGGTAGTATTAAAGTACATTTACTCTGTTACATGTACTTTAGTACTACTCAGAGAGTAGACGCTTTACAGAATACTTTTTACTCTCACTAAACTACAGTGGGAAAAAAAAGTAGTTCTGCTTCGTTACAATTGGCCACAGCTCACTGAGTACAATGAAAAAAAAAAAATCATAGGAGATACAACAAATGAGCCGAAAATAAACAAATAATCAGGTAAATTCAAAAAAAGAACAAAATAACCACAAATCAACAAAATGAGCAGAAATGAAGTAAATAAAAAAAACTGCACAATATAACCAAGAAAATAAAAAAAAACAAATACGCAACATAATGAGACCAAATTTACAAAACAATCGAGCAAATTGATAAATATGATCTAAATAAACAAGAATGTGAGCAAAATTATACAAACAAATCAAGAAAAGAAACAAAAATGAGCAAAATATTCAAGAAAATGAACATAAATGAGCAAAATATTCAAGAAAATGAGTACAAATTAGCAAAATATGCAAGAAAATGAACAAAATAAGCAAAGAAATGAGTACAAATGAGTAACATAAGCAAGGAAATGACCAAAAATGACCAAAATAGGCAAGAAAATGAGCAAAAATGAACAAAATATTCAAGAAAATTAGCAAAAATGAACAAAATATTAAAGAAAATTAGCAAAACTGAACCAAATAAGCAAGGAAATGAGCGCAAAGGAGTAACATAAGCAAGAAAATGAGCAAAAAGGAACAAAATATTCAAGAAAATGAGTACAAATGTCAAAATAAGAAAGAAAATTTGCAAAAATGAACAAAATATTCAAGAAAATGACCAAAAATGAAGAAAACAAGCAAGAAAATGAGCAAAAATGAACAGAATATTCAAGAAAATGGGTACAAATGAGCAAAATAAGCAAGAAAATCAGTGATTCACATCAAGTTACTCACTACTTGAGGAGTTTTATTATGACTTCCTTTTTTTACTCTTACTCAAGTATTTATTTTTATGAATACTTCTACAGTACTTGAGTCATCAGCGTACTGGAGTACTGCCAGTACAAACTATGTCAGTGATTGTACAAATGTAGATGACATAGTCAGTTAAAGGGAGGTAAGAAAATATAAATAAATGAATGAAAATCTAAGATACACATATGAGCCACTGCACAAAATACAAGTAAAGCGTGTCGCTGTACAATCAAATAAAGAGCCGTTTTTCCTCTATAAGGGTCTGATTCGTGATAAACCACCACACTGTATTTTCCGTCTTAACACCGAGTGAAAAAGCTCTTTCCTTTCTCGCCAGTAATCCACCAATCCGGTGCTGCCGGGACTTGAAAGTGTGTCTGTTTCGAGGCCCGCGGATGATTTACACCGGTTCGCACGTACACCGTATATTCACCTGCTCAAATAGATCCTCAAAATAAAATCGCACGGCTCTTTGTGTGAGCGGTGTAAATTTCCGCCGCGCAAATACCTCTGCACGGCGGCTTCGGTCCTCGGCTATAAGACCCCCGTGTTGTACGAGTGTGATTAAGTTCCTCTGTGTGCTGCAGATAATGAAAACCATCCTCTTGTTCTGCCTCTATCTTCCAGCTTGCGGCGTCTCTCCTGCCGTTCCCTCATCTCTCTATTCCCTTTGGTTTTTACTGCAGGGGGCACTGACAGCACATTACAGACACACACACACACACACAAACAAAACCAAAGAACGGAGGTAAACGTGACAGGCGTGTGTAGAAATATCATGTACCGGGGTGTCTACAGGTATCACATCCTTATATTTGGAGCTTTTTAAGACTTTTAAAGAGCATTTTGACCCAATTTAAGACTGAGGTTTTGACAACTAATCTGCAATATCTCCATTTTCCACTGTAAATTGATCAACAAAAGGCTTTTTATGTATATTATTTGTTAAATGTGAAAAATAAACACTTGTATACAGATAAGGCTTGGACGTTTCATGCACTTTTATTTGTATCAATGTCAAAATGAACAAAATACCTCAAAATAAACCAACAGAATGAGCAAAAGTTAAGAATAATTGACAATATTAACAAAAATGAGCAAAGGATGAATGAAATGTCTACAAAGACTGACAAAAAAATTCTAAAAAAAAAATGCACAAACGCACCGGAAAATGGCCGCAAAATGAACAAAATTATCAAGAAAGACAAACAAATTGTACAAAACGCACCAGAAAATGGCCGGAAAATGAACAAAATTATCAAGAAAGACAAACAAATTGTACAAAAATATATGGCTACTAGATTAAAATAAAAAATAATAATCCAGAAATTAATAAAATAATTAACAAGATGAACAAAAACTCCCAAAATAATCCATAAATTGGCCAGAGAAATGATGAAAAAAATCCACACAATGAACAAAAATGGAGAAAATAATGCACAAAAATTAAGAAATTGTTTGCAAAATATTGCACAAAATTTACAAAAGTGATCCAAATGATCATAACAATAAGAACAAAAAAAGAAAAAAAACAATTTCACAAAACTAATAAATGTACATCTTCCACCAACAAATGAGATTTATGCAA
This sequence comes from Pseudamia nigra, assembly GCA_029823295.1. NCBI lineage: Eukaryota > Metazoa > Chordata > Actinopteri > Kurtiformes > Apogonidae > Pseudamia > Pseudamia nigra. The sequence continues at coordinate 4,495 of JAQQAE010021347.1, read as the reverse complement.
CAAAATGAAAAACACTGAACAAAATAATCAAGAAAATGAAGGATAAAACATGAATCATCCCCAAAAAATGAACAAATTATTTTACAAAAAGAAAAAAATATCCATCTTCCCAACATTGTAAATAAATAAATCCATTTTAAATGACTCATGGTGGAACAAACAATCAAGGAAATTTAAAAAATGACTAATATAATGCATATATTGACCAAATATTGAAAAAAATCTGTTCTAGAAAGGACCACAACATAACCACAAACAGAACAAAATGAACGAAATGAACAAAAGTACATAAAAAGATCAAGGCAATCAACAAAAATGAACAACATAATTAAAAAAAAAAAAAATTAACAAAGCATTTATAAACACTACACTGTGCACCAAACATGAACAGAATTGTGCTGCAAAATGAACCGGATTGAACAAAATAATCAATAACATGAATGAGAAAACATGATTTGTCCAAGAAATGAACAAAATATTTTGCAAAAAAGAACAAATATCCAAAGAATTTATTTTTTTTTAAATCAACAAAAATGGACAAAATGACCAAAGAATTCATTAAAAAATTAACAAAAACAGACAAAATAATCAAAACAATCTTAATTTTCACGAAACACTAAATATTCCATAAAATGAATAAAGCTCGACTTTCACAGATCTGTTAAGTTCAAAGTGAAAAATTAACAAACGTTGACGCACGTTGTTCATTTTGTTGATTATTTTGTTCATATTATGTTCATTCTTTGTTAAGTTTGAATGTTATTTTCTCATTGTGTTCCTTGTCTGAATTATTTTGTTCATTTTGATATTTTTGGGCTTTTTTGGCGATTTTTGTTCATGTAATATTTTCTTAAATTTTCTCAGCTTCATTGATTTTTTTTTTGTTTATTTTTGACTATATTTTGCCAATTTTCTTGGTTATTTTGTTCATTTCTATTCAGTCTTGGTTCATTGTGAATATTATTTTCTCGTTGTGTTTCTTGTCTGAATTATTTTGTTCATTTTGATATTTTGGGGTTCGCTTTATTTTTGTTTTTGTGTTGTTTTATGAATTTCTTTGTTCACTTTTGGTTCATTGTTGTTCATATTGTGAATACGTTGTTGCCTTAATAATTTTCTAATATGCTCAGTGATTTTTCCCTGGATTATTCTGTAACTTCTTTGTTTATTTGTATTTTTTTTCAATTAATAATCATTTCAATGATCATTTTCTTTCATTTTTTACTCTCTTTCTGTGCTATTTTATACATTTGTGAGTTTGTCTTCCATTCAGTTCTAATCATTTTCTTCATTTTTGTTAACGTTAACTAGAATTTGTTCGCCGTCTGGATTGTTTTGTTCATTTTTTTGATATCGTGGATCATTTTTTTTTCACTTCCTTGACTATTTTGTTAAGCTTTTGCTCATTTATTTTCATTCTGTGTGCACATTTTTTTTTCTGCATTTTCAACCAACCCGTGCCCTGAATTTGAACGCAGTAATAAAAACCTGTGTCTTTTCTTCACAAATACAGTATTTTCAGATTGTACATATGTTTAGTAGATTATGAAGAAAAACACATGTGCTTTGTCAAAGTGGGCCTCGGCTTGATGACCGGACTCCCCCGGTCGGTCGAGGACCACAGTTTTATGTCATTATTTTTAAACCTGTTTTAGTATCAAAGCTCCGACTGATCATAAGTGCGCATCAGAAAACCCAGATCAAAGCCGTTAAAGGAGACACGGCGGTGAAACTAATGATCTGAGACAGTCGAGTGAAGAGAAACACACTCCTAACGAGGACCTGGTGACAGAAATAAAGAGACGATAAGACGAACCGGGATCAATTCGAGCAGCGTCAGGTTTGATGCACACAAGCGGCTCATTTGACTTCACATAAACGAACATTAACCTGCAAACCGGAAGGCGGGGCAGGACCCGCCGCTGCTTCACTGATCTCATTTGCTCTTGTTTGGGAAAAACTGCTTCTTAAAATGAGCTGCTTATTGACGGCTTCACCTCGACACTCGAGAGCGACACTCGGCTGCTTCCTGTGTTTTTAGTTCTAGTTTATTCCTCCGGTTGTGGATCACATAGTCCGATTCCTCACCGACGCATCAAAACTGTCTTTCCATTTCAAACACCTTCAGTTCTTCAGAATTGTACTTCAAATATTGTGCGGTCAACAAATTCCTTATGTAGCGTACTTTCCGCACCATAAGGCGCACTTAAAATCCTTTAATTTTCTCAAAAATCGACAGTGCGCCTTAAAATGCAGCGCATTTATTCTGACCTTGAACTGATTTTACCGTATGTGGTACACGGCGCTCAAAAATCTGTCAAAATGTTTTAGCACGACTTTGGTAAGTTATGAAGCCGCACCACTTGTAGGAGCATTACGGTAATCAGGGGCCTCGTGGAGTGATACGCACTGTGCCGTACATATGGTATCACTCCACAAGTGATACGTACGGCCGTATGTATGCTTACCGGTGCAAAGCAACACAGAGACATTTTTACGAAGTGGATTTCAAACTCACCAAACAGAGGCAGAGAGACAACCCGGAGTCCACCACCAGGCCGATTAACCAAAGAACTCCAACCGCCAGACACCGATGTCAACAGGCCGTCCAAAGCCAAATCGTGAGCCGCGTGGAAGCACCGGACGACAGAAGGCGAACACACACCCACCAAGACTGGGAGGCGATGCCAGGCGAGCCATGCACCACCTGCCAGTGGACCATGGAAACACCCATCCCAAGTGCCGTCCGAGCCCCCACGAAAGCCGGAACCACCGCCGAACAGCCAAGCAAGGAGACCAACCCGGACAATGATGGGAAGGATCCGGACCCGCCCAACGCCGAAACCGCCCAACTGCCAAACAAAGACACCAACAACGAAGAACCCGATGGACCCATAGGAGAAGAACGAACCCAAAAGTGAATGTGTTATTTTGTATTTTATGTGTTACAACTGAACAACGTTGAGAGTTATTGTGAATGAGTTGAATAGAGTTTGACTTACCTAACTCAAAAGTCGCTTAATGCGCCTTATAATCCAGTGCACCGTATGTATGGAAAAAAATCATAAACAGATTGTTTTTTGATAGTGTGCCTTACAACCCGATGCGCCTTATGGTGCGGAAAATACGGTACACTATGATGGGCAATTAAAAAGCTCATATCATGTTACTTGTCTGTGAATTTCTGTTGCGTTTTATCCTTCGTCATCAAGGATAAAATGCAAATATTATCCATAAGTGGCAGAGGGTCACCAAGTTCAAAGCACAATTCTGAAAGACTGACGATGCCTACGATGGAAACACAGTTGTCATGCATTGGTGAAGGATCAAACGATGTAATCCACAATGAAAACATCTCCTGTGGAATACACTACTAGTCAAAAGTTCAGACACAGCTCTACGTCTGAAGGCATCCAAAGTGTGAAGGGACATATATGGAATTATAAAGCAAACACAAATGTGTTAAACAACCCATCAAATGAGATGCTGTGAACTGTGGGTTTCTGAGGCTGGACATGCAGAGGCAGCTCCTGGTCTTCATTTGTAGGGACGGTCCTCATGAGAACCCATTTCATTGCTGCGTTTGATGGGTTTGGTGACTGCACTTGGAGACATATTTGAAGTTCTTGACATTTTCTTTTCTCTTTACTTAAATTAGTGTTTTGTGCCAAGATTAACGGGCACAGTTGGTAATTTCTTTAAACCTTTATTTAACCAGGTAAGTCGGTTGAGAACCAGTTTTCATGCAATAACGACCTGGGCCAGAGGCACATATGTAGACCTCCAAACATTCCCGCTGACATTCATACCTAGGGGCTATTTAGAGTGACATGTTTTTGGGTGTGGGAGGAAACCGGAGAACCCAGAGAGAACCCACACGGACACGGGGAGAACATCCACACAGAAATGCTCTGCCATCTGGCGTTGGGATCGAACCCAGGACCTTCTCGCTGTGAGGAACGAGTGCTACCTGCTGCACCGCCGTGCCCCCCACTTGGAGAACTGGAAAGTTACCGGTTCGATCCCCGGCTTCTCGTGTCCACCGGCCGCAGTGACCTTGAGCAAGACACTGAAGCCCAAGTTGCTCCCAGTGACTATTCACTGTTGTGTGAATGTGAGTGAATGGGTGGATGGAAACTGTTAAGCAGTTTGATTAGCATAGGGTACAAAGGCACAATATAAGTGTAAGACCATGTACCACATCCACAACAGATGAAGTAGTACTATCAGGACTATTGACTCTACACACTCTTCCTCTGCACACGACAACTGATGGTCCAAAGCATGTGAAGAAGACAAGAAATGGCACCAATTAACACACCAGTAATCTGAAAACCATTCCAGGTGACTGCCTTATCAATCTGAGGACAAAAAACAAAGCTGAAAAAAGTTAAATGTGTCTACTTTGGACAATCTACAATATACAGTGCCTTGTGAAAGTATTCGGCCCCCTTGAACTTTTCAACCTTTTGCCACATTTCAGACTTCAAACATA
>JAQQAE010021346.1:0-10483 GCA_029823295.1 Pseudamia nigra | reverse complement strand
GTGGAGAAACGACAACAGAACCAGAAAACTGAGGCTCAGCAGCCAAATGAGGAGACATTTTTAATTTCATACATAATTTCAGTATTTTTGATCATTTTTGTTTATTAATCTCATCATATTTTTCCTTTATTGTTTTTATATTTTATATTTTATTTGAAATTTATTAATTACCAGTCATTTTATTGGGTTTTTTTTGTACATTATTATGTTAGTTTTGTTCCTTGTTTTCTTCAATTGTAGCATTTTTTTCTTATTTTTTTGTTTTTAGATTTGATTTAATATTCTTAGTTGGAGTCTCTTCATTATCGGTCATTTTATGATTTATTTTTGTACATTGTTTATGTAATTTATGCTCATTTTGTTCAGCATTATATTTTGTCATTTGCTCACATTTTGTTGATTATTTTATTCCTTTTTTTAAAATCAATTATTTTGTCCGTTTCGGGTGATTTTCTTCATTTTATAAAGTTTCATTCATTCATTCATTCATTCATTTTTTGATAATTTTCTCCATGTCGACGCTTGCTCCCCTTATGAAATTAAACCTAAAAATTAAAGGTGACATGGTCCAGCCGAGGCTTGGTGTCGGCGTCTGTCGCCATGGAGATGCCAGAGCCTGACGACCGGTGGACTGTGACCAGCTTTCACTCCGTCGCATCACGTTGACGCGCTGACAAACCAAATACTCACCAAAACTCTGCGCATTTCTGCCTCCATCTGCTGGTTCACGAACACCACGACCCCAGACCACAGCACACATCCAGACGGACCCCCTCCACAGGCCCAAAACCCCCTAGGGACCACATTTCCTCTCATGAGATCTGGCTCCAATGCAAGGCCCAGTTTAAATTCGTCTCACTTTACTTCTGGCCAATCAGATGCTATTGCCAGGCAGATTTAGCCAATCAGAGCTGTTCAGAATTCTAAATGTTGATACACGGTTGCACCTGGAAGCAGTTGCCATGGTTATAGTTTGCTGTAAAAGACGCAGCAACATGACAGTTACGCAAAAGACCAAAGTACGAAAATAATGTAAAAATATGACACGTCTGACCAATCGGCTGCTGTTGCCGGGCAGACTTAAGCCAGCCGGAGCAGTTCGGGAATTCTAAGCATCGAAACGTTGGTGCAGCTGGACGTGGTTGCCGTGGTTACGGAATTTACGGCGTTTATTGAGTTTGCTGTAAAAGATGCAACAAAATGGAAACAGTGCAAAAAAAGACAAAAACAATGACATCGATGCAACAAATGGACAAAATTGATGAAAAAGACGCAGAAAAAGAGTAAAATATATCTATAATGGACATTTTTTTGATTATTTTGTTCTTTTCCTTCCATATTTCACTCATTTTTGTTCATTTTCTTGTTTCATTTGTTGGATTTTTGTTTGATTAATTTTCTAGATCATTTTGTTAACGTAAATACATGTAGGTTATTTTAATTTATATTTTATTTATAATTTTCTTGATTAATTCATTAGTTTCTTGTTAGTTTTCCTGATAATTTCAGTCAGTTTCTGTTAATATTTCTCATATTCATTATTTTTGGATGCATATAATTTATTTCTATCTAAATGTGCGTAATAGTCCAGTATTTCTTCAACGTCCATATGATCTCCTCCATGTTTCTTCCTGTAGGTGTCTGAAAAAACCAAACCTGCAGAAGGAGACAGATCGGAACCGAAAAAGGTGCAATGGCGTCAGCAGTGTTTGGGTTAGCGGGCGCTGTGTTTACGTTGCGTTCGCTGGCCGTTTGTTCGCTCAGCTTTCAGGAATGATGGAAATAAACACCAGAGACCAGAGTGAGACCTCCTTCAGCCGTCGCACAAAACGTCTCCGGTGGGTTTTTCACACTCAACTACATTTTGATGTTTTCACTCAATATCCAAAAGTGTCCAAAGAAAAACCTAAGTAAATAACAAAAAACTAACAAAAATACAAAAAAGAAGCGAGACACGACGTAAGGCAAGAAATAAAATGAGACAAAACAAAATTAAAATTAAACAAGATGACGACGTAAAAGACAAAACAAAAACACAATGTAAAAGTACATTTTTTGAAACAATCTTCTTTTTTCATGATTTTGTTTCTGACGCCGGACGTGACCCGGATGTGACTCTTACTAACCAGCAAAGAAGAGTAAAGGAAGCCGGCGCGTTTGGAAAAATACACCACATCGGTGGCAACTTGTCTTTTAAACGTCCATGTCATAACTCAAAGTAGTTTATATGTGTTTTAGAACTAACACACATTACACACATAGCAAACAGGAAGCCATCGCCTTATTTGGAGCAGAGGAGTTTAGCTAGTTAGCATCATTTAGCTAGTTAGCATCATTGCTCTTGTTTATAAACAGTTTAGTCTGGTGGGGGCTGGTATTAAATGTAGAGATGTATAGCTTGAAGTTTCTGAGAACTTTTCAAGAAACAAATCAACAACAAACAAATGTTACTATCACTATTACTGTTGTTAGCAGGGCTGTAAAGGAGAAATGTGAAAATGTTCCAAACACGTGATGGTTTAATGAATTTTAACAAACCGACACAGACAAAGGTGTTTGTCTATTTCCTGTCAGAGACTGAAAACAACTGTGTGGTTTCTCCATATTAGGACATAATAACCATTCCATTAAATTAAAAAAGGAGTCACAATTCTGACAAGCTCATGGTGATATTTATATGTTACATGTTAGAATTAAATATCATGAACTTTCTCTCAAAATGCAGGCCTGTTTCCAAAAAAGTTGAGTCACTCTGTACAACGTGATGATTTGCAAAATATTAAAACCACGTATGAATTTTAATTTGGAAACAGCATTAAGGCAACACGTTATTTTGTCTTTAACTACATGTTCATTTTAAATGTGATTCCAGCAACATGTTTCAAAAAAGTTCAACTATGTCATGGACTGCTTTAAACTCACCTGGCGGATCACATGACCTTAATGAGGTTCAGCATGACCAGGTTAGTCACATGACCGGGTATAGATGGAGCATCCCAAAGAGGCGGAGCCTTTTGAAAGCGACGATGGGGAGGATGGGGGGAGGGGGGGTCTTTAATGTCTGCAATTGTTTAAGTGTTTTGAATTACTCCATTCATTTCTGTTCATTTTGTCAATTATCTTGTGCATTTTTTTGGAAAACTTTGTTCCTTTGTAACCAGTTTTTGAATAATCCTGTCCACATGTTCTTGGTGTGTGAATTATATTCTTAATTTTTTTCTTCATTTTTTTGATTATTATTTTTATATTCTTAATTATTTTCTTCATTTTTGTTCATTTTCTTAATTATTTTCTTTTTTTCTTGATTATTTTGTGAATTCATTGATTATTTTTCTTCATTTCCTTGATTTTTTTCATTCATTGATTAGTCCAGGTCATAGTATCCAAGGCGTGTGGTTTTTCTTCTGTCAACTGGACTGGAAATCCAGAAGAAAAACCACACACCTTGCATTCATTGATTATTTTCTTAATTATTTTCTTCATTTTCCTTAATTTTCTTGATTATTTTGTTCATTGATTATTTCCTTCATTTTCCTAATTATTTTCTTCATTTTTTTCATTTTCTTAATTATTTTCTTTATTTTCTTCATTTTGTTGATTATTTTCTTCATTCATTGATTATTTTTTATTTTCTTGATCTTCTTTGTTCATTAACTGATTATTTTCTTCATTCATTGATGATTTCCCTTCATTTTGTTGATTATTTTGTTAATTCATTGAGTATTTTCTTCATTTATCTTCATTTCCTTGATTATTTTGTTCAAACATTGATTATTTTCTTCATTTTGTTGATTATTTTCTTCATTCATTGATTATTTTCTTCATTTTGTTGATTATTTAGCCTTTTCTTGAGCTAAAACACGCATTAAATCCTAACATTTCTCCATAAAATCCCTCAGGACATTAAACAGAACTTCTCTGTGGTCCGAGCTCCCGCTCTAAGCCCCGCCCCCTCTCTCCCTGGTGGCCAATCAGCGGCGAGACTGCGGTGAAAACAAAGCGGTTCATTGGAGGAGAGCGGAGTTTCAAGGCGCCCCCTCTTGTGGGTCTAAAGGGGAGCCTGGAAACCGTCCTTCAGGCAGAAGCTGAACTTTTTTGTGTCATCTTCACTTCACGCGCTGGAAACTTTGCTGTCGGTGGGATTTAAGGGTCATACGTGGATCTGAGCGACTTTGGGGAGTTTCAGAGTGTTTTTTTTTTTTTTCGGTGGGGAGGGGGGTCACTGGCTGCAGAGTCCCGGTGGAGTATGAATAAAACCAGGATTCCTCCATGTTCCAGCTCAGTGGTGAATGTTGAAGGAATGCAGCCGAGACACTGAAGGCTTTTAGCGGCAGCAGGAGACTCATAAACCCTCCTGCTTTGCGGAAAGTACTTTTTCTCAGTTGGGGGGGTGGGGTGTTTCTTCCGTCATGGTGCTGGGGGGAACCTGGTTTTGGGTCGTCTGGGCTTTGATTTTTGTGTCCTGCGAGGCGCAATATGAGAAGGGTATTTCCATTCCGGAGCATGGATTCTGCCAGCCCATCTCCATCCCCCTGTGCACCGACATCGCCTACAACCAGACCATCATGCCCAACCTGCTGGGTCACACCAACCAGGAGGACGCCGGGCTGGAGGTGCACCAGTTCTACCCGCTGGTCAAAGTCCAGTGTTCCCCGGATTTGAAGTTCTTCCTGTGCTCCATGTATGCCCCGGTGTGCACGGTTCTGGAGCAGGCCATCCCGCCCTGCAGGTCCTTGTGCGAACGGGCTCGGCAGGGCTGCGAGGCGCTCATGAACAAGTTTGGCTTCCAATGGCCTGAGAGGCTCCGCTGCGAGAACTTCCCGGTGCACGGCGCCGGAGAGATCTGCGTGGGTCAGAACACCTCAGACACTGAAGCGCCCATGTCTGATCCGACCCCCCTGGTCCCTGAGCTGATCACCCTGCCCTCGTACATCCGGCCCAACCAGCCCTTCTCCTGCCCCCTGCAGCTCCAGGTGCCCGCCTACCTCAGCTATGAATTCTTAGGGGTGAAGGACTGTGGCGCCCCCTGTGAGCCCTCCAAACCGAACGGACTGATGTATTTCCGTGAGGAGGAGTTGAAATTTGGGCGGCTCTGGGTGGGCGTCTGGGCAGTCCTGTGCTGCGTGAGCACTCTGTTCACTGTGCTGACCTATCTGGTGGACATGCAGCGGTTCCGGTACCCGGAGCGGCCCATCATCTTCCTGTCCGGCTGCTACTTCATGGTGGCGTTGGCATACGCCACCGGCTTCCTGCTGGAGCACAAAGTGGTGTGCGTGGACAACCTTAAGGTGGACGGCTACAAGCTTGTCGCTCAGGGGACAAAGAAGGAAGGCTGCACCATCCTCTTCATGATCCTGTACTTCTTTGGGATGGCCAGCTCCATCTGGTGGGTGATCCTGTCACTCACCTGGTTCCTGTCTGCTGGGATGAAATGGGGCCACGAGGCCATTGAGGCCAACTCGCAGTACTTCCATCTGGCGGCGTGGGCGGTGCCAGCGGTGAAAACCATCACCATCCTGGCCATGGGACAGGTGGACGGCGACTTGCTGACTGGCGTCTGCTACGTGGGCATCTACAATGTGGACGCCCTGCGCGGCTTCGTGCTGGCGCCGCTCTTCGTCTATCTCTTCAGTGGCACGTCTTTCCTCCTGGCCGGCTTTGTGTCGCTGTTCCGCATCCGCACCATCATGAAACACGACGGCACTAAGACGGAGAAGCTGGAGAAGCTGATGGTGCGCATCGGCGTGTTCAGCGTCCTCTACACGGTGCCCGCCACCATCGTCATCGCCTGCTACTTCTACGAGCAGGCGTTCCGTGGCCAGTGGGAGCGGACGTGGCACATGCAGACGTGCAAACGCTTCGCCGTGCCGTGTCCCGCTGGGAATTTTGCTCCGATGACGCCGGACTTCACCGTTTTCATGATCAAGTACCTGATGACGATGATCGTAGGGATCACATCCGGCTTCTGGATCTGGTCGGGGAAGACACTGCAGTCGTGGCGTCGTTTCTACCAAAGACTGAGCAACAACCATGGCGAGACGACGGTGTGAAACGGTAGCGTTGGCCTGGACTCGCTGAGGTCATGTGACCGCCGGCGAGGATTCGGACTGAGCCTTTTGAGAACTTTCTGAAAACACTCGGAGACGACGTCACGGACGAGACTTTAGTCTTTAAAAGGGCCATGAATGAATTAAAGTCCTGATCCATTTTAATGTCGTCATGATGGACATTTGGATTCTGTTGTTTATTTCGGGCTCATTTTCAGTTAAATCTCATGAAACGTTTCAAAACGTCTCACTTTGCACTAGTTTCATTTGTTCGGATTCGACATAGCGCACGTCATCGAATCAGAAGAAATGAAATGATCCCAATATGTGGAAGTTTCTGAATCACAGACTTTTTAACTTTTTCTTTCAGTTTTTGAGTTGATTTGCTGCTTTAAGCCATTTATTTTCATTCTTTTGAATCTTTTACAGTATTTTTGCTTTTTATGGATTTTTTGGTCAATAATTTTGATTTTGTTCATTTACTTCAATGCTGTTTAGGTTTTTTTTGTTAATTTTTGTGCCTTTTAAAAAAATGTTATTTTTCTTGATTATTTTGCTCTTTTTTCACCATCTAGTGAATATTTTTTTATTTGTGTTAATTTTTGTAATTCTTGCTCATTTTCTGAATAACTTCATGCACTTCTGTTTACTTTGTGACTGATCCGGACTATTTTGTTTGTTCCTTTTTCTTGATTATTTTGTCCATTTTTGGACGAGTTCATTGAAATGTTTCATACATTATTTGTTAATAGTTTGAATTTTTAAAAACGTCATCAATCTCATGCCATTAATTCTGTTCTGTTCATGTGGTGAATTTCTTGATTGTTTTGTTCATTTTTTGTGAATGATTTTCTTCACTTCTGATGATTTTGTGAATTGTTTTAGGATTTTAAAAAAATGTTTGTTCATTTTCTGAATCATTTCATGAATTTCTGTTAATTTTGTGATTGATTTTGACTGTTTTTTGTTTTCTTGATGATTTTTGAAGATTTTTGAATGAGTTGATTGAATTGTTAACAGTATTTTTTTATCTACCGTAATCTTGATTCTTTTGTGATTAATTTTTACCAGTTTTGTCAATAATTCAGTTAAATTCTGTTCATTTCTGTTTTGTATCTTGCCCATTTTGTTCATTTTTGACCATTTCATTCATTACAGTTTGTTTCTTTTTTTTTTGTTAGTGTTTTTGTTTTTTATTTACATATTTCTTGGTATTTTACAAGTAATTTAAAACCACAATTAATCATCTGGTTTCATCAACTTTCGCTCGGGACCAAAATTCAGCTTTGAAACTTGAAACTAATTCATTTTATCCTGCCGAATATCGACGTCAACTGGTATAAAAATGTGTATCGTGATTCATTGCCATAAAACTATGCAGTAACTCGACAACTGAATTTGTGATAAAAATGAACAATATCATCAAAGAAAATGAAAAAAACAAAATGCAAAATCAAGGAAATGAACCAAGATGAAGAGAAAAATGAGAAAATAACCAAGAAAATCGACCAAATGAACCAAACGATCAAAAATCGGATCAACAAAGAAGCAAAAAGGGAGAAAAAAAAAATCCAGAATAAGAGAGAAAATAAGGTTGAATAATTTAAAAAATGCCAAAAAATAATGCACATGGTTTCAAGTTAATAAAATTCTGACAAAAAATGATCAATGTGATAAATGAAAATCAACAAAATGAATGAATCCGACAAATGATAAAACGGCACAAAATGAACAAAAAAGTTGAGGACGCGAATCAAAATGAGCCAAATGAACCAGATCATCAGGAAAATGAATCAAAAATAGAGTAGTCAAGAAAATGAATAAAATAGTGAACAAAAATGAGTCAAATAATCAAAAAAAATGGACAAAAAGGGTTAAAATAACCAAGGAAGCAATTAAATGAACAAAATAATGAAGAAAATTAACAAAATGATGAAGAAAATAGTCAGAAAAATGACCAAAATCATCCTGAAAATGTGCAAGAATTAACAGAATAATCAGGAAAAATGGTTTAAAATTCAGAATATGATGAAAGGAAACTTTCCCGGTTTTTGGACTGACTGCGTTTGTCCCTCGTGGGCCACTGTACGTCCTCTCACTTCTTCTGTCTTTTTCCTCTTTAATCCCACAAATATTGTAAATATTTCCGGATGTATTTATGGAAACGCTGGTCCTGGTTCCTGTTTGGATTTTGGAAATAAACCAGTAAAACGTCGCCATCGTGTCTTCAAACATTTTCTTCATTTTTAAAATTTTACGAAGCTGGATTTTTGTTTTTTTTTGTTCGTTTGGTGCTTGTTTTTGTTTTTCTGTTCATTGTCCTTTGTATGTCATTTATTTTTTTCAGTTTCTGTATTTTTTGGTTTATTTTTTGATGATTTTATCCATTTTTGTACTGTTTACTCATTCAGGTTTTTTTTTTAGTTTTCTTGCAGTTTTGTTAATTTTCTTGAATGGTTTGTTCATTTTTTTGTTATTTAATTTTTGATGCTGTCTGGTGGAGTCCGCACAATCAGTACTGGAGTGAAAGGAAGTAGAAGTACTCATAAATAAAAGTACTTAAGATAATGAGTAACTTTATATCACAGAACAGATTCATTTCTGCTTTTTTTGGGTGATTTGTTCATTTTTGTGGTTTATTTTATTCATTTATTTCTTTTGCTCCGTTTCTTTATCATATTGTTCATTTTTGCCTGTTTACATGATAATTTTCTTTCTTCTTTCGTATTTTTTGGTTCATTTTGTTGCTTATTTTTTTGGTTTTGCACGACGACTGTTTTCCTTCACATTTGTTCATTTTCCCTTCACATTTGTTCTTTTTTCCTTCAGATTTGTTCATTTTATTGATTATTTTTGTTCAACTTGTTGTTCTTTGTGGATGGTTTTGCTTCTTTTTGTGCAGTTTTGTTAATATTTATGATTATTTTTTTCATTTTCTGAGTAATTTTGTTCATTTTCTTGGTTATTTTTGTTCAAAAGGAAAAGTAAAAGTACTCTATAAAGGAGTAAATATTTTTGAGTACTCGTACCTGTGAGGATGGTGTAGGGTGTAGTAAGATATCCACCATTCAACACCAACAAGTGAAGACAATACAAGTGTTTAAAGAATTTGTGTTAAGAGTTGATTTTCCCCGTTTTCCATAGAATTATGAAAAGAAAAGATTATGACATTTTAGTTTCCTCAAACGTTCATTCAAAACGTGCAGTTTTAATTCAGAGTCGAAGAAAACATTAAAATCTGATCCCGATAGGTACTTTGATATGATCCACAGTCACTGATGTTGATCATTACAGTTCATTAGATGTCAAGTCATTAATAAGGCTTTATCGCCATCTGGTGGAAGATTAGCAGAATTACAGGCAGCTGAACACAGCCATGGGTTTACTCTCACAGCAAAGTTAAACATTTTACATTCATTCCATGTCTATAATTGTCACAAGTAGGATTTTTGGAGAAACCAGATGATTGTTAGTGGATATTCAATAATGCAACTAGGTAAACGTGATGTAATAAGGCAAAAAGATGAAAGTCATGTCAAAGATGTGACAGTTCAACATGGTCTTTGTCTCCATCTGTTGGAAAATTAGCGGAATTACAGCCATCTATTGTCTGTCAAAGCTGAATGTTGTGGCCAAAAACATTCTCAAGGTTAAACATTTGACATTCATTCCATGTCTATAATTATCACATTAAATGTCAAATCATTATTTTGTTCAAGTATAAAAGTAGGATTTTTGGAGAAACCAGATGATTGTTGGTGGCTTTTAAAAGATGCAACAAGGCAAAGAGTACATAGAAGATGCAATGATGTTAATGATGCCATGGTTACACTTGATTGTTGTCTCCATCTGGTGGAATATCAGCGTAACTACAAGCACCTCAACACAGCCTTTCTCAAGATCATCATTTTCAAATCATTATTTTGTTCAAGAATCAGGATGATTTTTGGAGAAACCAGACAGTCAGACCAGACAACAATACAAACACATCACAGGACAAATTCACATTATGACCAGGGGTCAAAACAATAAAATATTCCCAAAAAAGACTTCTATATTTATTTATTTCATGGTTTAAGATTACAGGAACAGTGCACCTTTCTGTAAATGTGCCAGTTTAACCAACTGGCAAATTTTCAACTGCAGTATATGATGCCTCGTATCCTATATAATGCTCTCTGATTAAGTTTAGGCTGTTTCAACCAGCTGTTGGCATAGACATCAACTGATGTGACACATGGTCCAGAGGGTTAGAATGCTCACAAAGAGATTTGTGGTTTGAGTTTAAATCTCACACAGATCATGTGATTTTAATACATAGAACCACAAAGGTCACCTTTAATGGTCGCAAATGTGTTTCATCTTCCCTGTAGTTTTGTGCTTCCTCCCTCTGCCCTAGGTCTTTAGGTTGCTCGGTCTCCTGATGTCCTTGCTGT
>JAQQAE010021343.1:0-10483 GCA_029823295.1 Pseudamia nigra | reverse complement strand
CTAATGTTTATCAGTACATTACAGAAAATAATGAACTTTATCACAATATGCTAATTTTTTGAGAAGGACCTGTATAGGTCTGACTGCTCCAAAGAAAAGTTATTATGAAGGGAGTAAAAATATTTTTGGTTCATTATAAAATAGTGGAACAAATTAGACTATGGTAGGCCACCACAGCTGCAAATTAATGGGAAAGACTATATCTTGAATATAATAATGATTTTGATTTATATAGTGCTTTTCAAGACACCCAAAGCGCTTGGGTGAACATTCATAAATGGCAATATGCGTGAAGTGTCACACAATGGCAAAATGACTGTGATGGAGCAGGGTTCGAGCCAACAACTGTCATGTTATCGAACAACCCACTCTACCTCCCGAATTACAGCCGCGCCAAAAACATTTCTAATAAAGCCATATATTTTTAAAAAAAAGGTGCAGTCTACAATGTTGGGAAACTAGCTAGAAGCCAATCATTCATGGCTGGTCAACAGAACTTACAACCTCTCCTGTCAAGCTTATGTCTGTTCTTCATTTACCTCCAATACACTGTGTGCACAATTATTAGGCAAGCTGTATTTTTGAGGATTAATTGCATTATTGAACAACTACAGTGCTCTTGGCCAATCCAAAATGTGAAACGTCAAACATGAATATTTAAGAAAGTAAAAGTGAGGTTTTGGCTTTCATAAGACAAGATTTGTGTGTGCACAATTATTTGGCAATTATTAGTGTGCAGCGTTATTATGCACCCAAATGAAAAATAGAAATTTACCCATCTCATTTATTCATTTTCAGCTGTTAAAGTGAGGATAACAAACAACTCAAAATTTATAAATAATCATTTGACATTTCTGAAAATCAGTGACTATACATCCACCCTTCTGTTCGACAACAGTCAAGCCTTTCATTCATGGAATCTGAGAGTTTGTTGATCTGTTGGCCACAGCAGTGAGCACAGCCTCCCAGACACTGTTCAGAGAGGTGCACTGTTTTCCTTCACTGTAAGTCTCCAGTTTAAGAAGGACCAAAAGTTCTCAATAGGATTTAGGTCCAGTGAGGAAGGGGCCCATGCCATTATTCTTCCATCTTTAAGGCCTTTACTGGCTAGCCACACAGTGGAGTACTTCAATGGAGCATTGTACTGCATTGTAAAAATCATGGTCTTCTTAAAAGACAGACTTTTTTCTGTACCACTGTTTGAAGAAAGTGTCTTCTAAAAACTGACAATAGGTTTGAGAGTTGATTTTGAGTCCATCTTCAACCTGAAAAGGTCCAACTCATTCATCTTTAATAATACCATCCCATACCAGTACCCCACCTCCACCTGCAGGTATGTATCTGAGTCATAGTGGAGGTCTGGAGACCCAGCTGTGGACCCATCCATCTGGTCAGTCAAGAGTCACTCATGTAATCAATCCAAAAATTTTTGGAAAAAAAAAAAAAAAAATCTGTATTCAGATATGTCTTGGCCGAGTCTTGACGTTTCCACATATGTGTCTTTTTAAGTAGTGGTCAGGTTTCAGCCTCTGTTACCTTGGCCACGTCTCTGAGCACTGAACACCTTGCACTTCTGCACACTGCAGGTAAGCTGCAGTTCTGGAATATGATGGCACTGGTGGATAATGTGTTGCTGGAGACTTCACTTTTAATTCTTCTCAAAACCTTTGGCAGTTAATTTGCACCTTTTTTTCCTCAACACGTTTCTTAGAACCCTGCTGACTGTTTGCAACAAAATGTTTGATGGTTCTGTGATCAAGTCCCAATATCTTAGCAATTTTGAGAGTGCTGCATCCCTGTCAAAGACTTTTTACAATTTTGGACTTTTCAGTCAGTTAAATCTCTTTTTTGGCCCATTTTGCCTGAAGAAAAGAAGATGCCTAAAGATTGTGCACACCGTGATATTGGGCACTGATCTCCTGAGGACACACACACGCCCTTATCGTTACACAAATAAACAGCACCTGATATACTGAAATCCAAAAATCGTTAAAGGTTATACATCTTGGAGTTGTAAAATATCCATAAAAGTGATGATATGGTCAAAATACTCACCTGCCTAATGATTGTGCACACGGCTAAAGGGATCTGAAGTGCTGATTGTCAGATAAGCTACACTTGCCAGCTTTGTAGCAGTTTCCGCTGCAGCCATTTTTACCTTTACGAGTGAGTGCAGGAGCTCGTGCACCTATGAGGCTGCATGAGGGTGTTGACTGGCAGACTGCCCATCTAATCACCTACGGACGACTGTGGCAAACAATCGACTTAGAGATAGATTTCCAACATTGTAGACTGCACCACTAATACATATTTTAAAGGCAAACAGTTTTAGTCAGTGGAACCTGTGGTACAGCATCTCTAATACAATATGGTTTCTATTGTGTTTGTATTCTGCAGTACAGGACAGAACAAAATTGAGAATAAAGTTAACACTTAAAATAATGGGCTTTAAAAAAAAAAAGAAAAAAAAATGCTGACATAATCTTCTGGCCAGATCAACCAGCCCTGCTCACACTGCTAGTACAAAAGGTACAAACTGCAGCGCAAAGCAATGAACCTGTATATATTCTAAGAAAGAGCCAAAGGTCAGTGCAGCAAAGCCCTTGCTTCATATTATATTTAACAATTGGCAAATAGCATCACAGCCACAGCAGACTGAAAATAGGATCTAAAGATTTCAAACAGTACCTGAACGCAGTAACCACAGACTTGGCATGGTATTTTCCAAGGAACTGGTCTTCTTTGAATGTTTTCTGCAGCTGTGTAGAGAAAGCGTGTTTAACTTAACAGATGATGTACAAGATTTTTACTTGTCTGCCTAAAGAAAGAGCAGAAATTAGCATGTTAGCTTAAAAACCGCCTTTCATGAAAAACACACAACAGTGGGATTCTCAATTAACTGTCAAGTGCCTTCAGCTACAGAGCGCTGCGAACTGTGTCAGACAAAGCTGCAGCCACAATTCTTAAATGCAAGTCCTCAGCACGTACTGTGCATGTTCAAATGGTAGCAAAGTTAAGAGCAAATTCCCTTTGTGGGGGGAAAAGCTGCAAAGCCTACTGTAAACAGACTGGTTAGAGAGAGCCAGAGATTCTCTTTGCAAGTCTCTTTTTACAACATCAAAAAGGAAAGAGAACCAGCTGCAGGGGATAAAAAGGGTTTTTAATAAGTTTGGAGATAGAAACAGAACATGATAAAGGAGAAACACAGGGTTGTTCATGGGATGAAGTGGTCAATTGTCATCCAATAAAATATTAAAACTAGGTGCAAAGTGGTCATTTTAAGTTGAAGTTGCAACAGCAAATCTGCAATTTTCAAAACTCATCTAGAGGATAAAACGCACTTCATTTTCAAGTACTCCACAGGCAGACGGTGCTAAATACATGAGAGAGAGGAAAAACTGTGGGATGACTGGTTTAACTTAATGCCTTTATCTCTAAAGGTGCTCATTGACAGCTTAGCCCTGCTTTCTCCCCTTTAAGCCATATTCTATAAGTTGTCCATCACATAAATATTAACCTTGATGTGAACATGTACTTAAAAAAGCCCATCTTTGTTGCAGGCAAGTGCAAACCCAGCACATCACGAAGCTTTGCCCTGAACTGTCTAGTCATCTAATATTCCAGTTGACCACTTCAACTCCTAATCTTCACCTAACACCCTCACTTCTGTAGCTATTCAGTGAGACAGTATGTACTGTACTTGATGGGGTTTGAGCAGGGATTTTGCCATGCTCTTTAGTAGTCCTACAAACATCTCTACAGCTTTCAATAATAGGAGATGCTGTGGAGGGAATTACTACGGGAATGTATGGTGTTTTATTCCACCCACGCAAATGTGCCTTGGGCAATTTCTGTGCACGAGGAGTGGTATACTTAAAAATTGTTTCCTCGGTGCCAAAGAAAATACACAACAAATCCTTAGAGAGACATTGGTACTGAGTGAATACTTACAATACAAAAGGTCAACGATGGAAAGAACAGAAATGACCAATTTTGCCCACTTTCTTTATTTGCATTTGTAACATACTGAAAACATCCAAACTGTGAAAGAACATGTATGGAATTATGTGATAAACAACCCAGAATGTGTTTTGTATTTTAGACTGTCCAAAAGAAGCTATATTGAGCTTTGCACACTCATGGCATTCTCTTGTCAGATTCATGAGGTCGTCACCTGGAGCAGTTTTCAATTCACAGGTGTGACTTGTCAGTTAATTTGTACCATTTTTTTAACCACTTCTTAATGCGCTATACACCATCAGTTGTCTTGTGCAGAGGATGGTGGCTACACAGACAGTAGCCCCATTAGTGCTACTATAACTACTGTACAAATCCATTCTATGGCAAGAAACACTAAAAATAAAAAACAGCCCATCATAACTGGAAGAAATGAAGGTCAGTCACCCTGAAAAATCTCAAGAGCTTTGAATGTGTCCTAAATGTGACTGGAGCATGAGGACCACCTCCAGTTCCTGAGCCTGGTTTTCATGGAGCATAACTTGCATTAAACCCTTCACTCACCATCGCATTTTGTACTCTCTGGTCAACTGGTCGTCATTATCGATATGCAGACTTTTGCACTAGTATAACTTCATTGACAAATTAATCGTTGTCGCTGCTGTCATCATATTTATCCTCCTACATGTCACTCAGCTTATGCTCCCAGGATTTCATTACCTTCAGCGTTCCCTCAGTATGCACCGAGCTTGGCAAAAAGGCATTCTCTTACTTTGCTCCTTTAACCTGGAATAGGTTACAGCAGGATCTAAAGCTGCCCACCTTAATCCCATGAAAGGAATGTAAACATACTCTGAAGGAATTGGAGAAAGCATCTCCAGATTTGTCTGTGAAGATTCTCAGTCATCCAGGTCATAGTATCCAAGGCATGTGGTTTTCCTTCAACTGAACTTTTCTTTGTCAACTGGACTGGAAATTTGGTTTGAAGACATTTCACCACCTATCCAGGAAGCTTCAGAACTTATCCTCTGCAGCAGAGGTTGCCCCTGGTCTTCTTTTCTTAAGACGGTCCTCATGAGCGACAGTTTCGTCATTGCATTTGATGCTTTTGGTGACACATTCAAACTGAGATTTTTCTGATTGATTGACATCTTGTAAAGTAGTGATAGACTGTCTTTTCTCTTTATGAAACAGCATTTCTTGCCATGATATGCAGTTGTAGAAGTGCTAAGAAAGCTACTTACTCAGTATCTACCCTGCACAAGACAACTGATGGTTAAGAAGGCAAGAAATGACACAAATGAATTGTTGACGAGGCACATCAGTGAACTGAAAACCATTCTGACTGACTAACTTTAAACATGTTCTGGGTTGTTTACTGCATAATTGTGCACGTTATTTCACAGGTTGAATGTTTTCAGCATTAATGTTGAAAATGATAAAAATAAATAAAAACTACTGAAGGAGGTGTGGCCAAACCTTTGACCTGCAGTGTACATCACATGAGACTATACCGTCCACTGAGCCATCCATCCATTTTCTACCCCTTAATCCTATTAAGCTGGGAGCCTATCCCAGCTGACTTGGGCGAAGGCAGGGTACACCATCACAGGGCTGACACATAGAGACACACAACCATTCACACTCACATTCATGGCTGTGGACAATCTAGAGTGACCAATTCACCCAACCCCCCTAGTGCATGTTTTGGTTGTGGGAGGAAGCCGGAGAACCCGGAGAGAATTTTTACAACGTGTAAATGATGGCATACGTCAAACTGATCAAAAACCCTATAACCCAGAAAAAAAGGGGGGTGGGACTTAGACTGTATAACTAATAACCATTGGGTTTTTTGGTGTTTCAACTCACTGTTCCCTGTAGTTTGTCAGCCATCTCCCCAAACTCTGTGCTGCTGGTGTCCTCCAATTTCTGGTCATATTTAACGTCGGCCAGAATCATGTGGCCACTGAACACTCGCTGTGGCGGGAGGCGGTGCTTTCCGATGGAGCTTTCTGGATCAGCATCTTTAACTTGAATGACAGAGGCAGAGGAGGATTTCACATTAATCAACGAATGTCATAAGATGGCGGCCGCTGATTAAAAACTTGGGAGTTTTAAACAGGCGTTGAAAGAATGAGCTCCTATTGAGAAGACAGTCTGTCCCCGAGAGCAATTAAAGCAGCCAGTTGAATCAAAAGCCTGTTTATCACAACTTCAGAGGCCTTTCTATCAGATGCTGTGCATGTAAGCTGTGCTGGGCTGTGTGACATTTTTCTTCTGTGCATCATTAAAAAGGAGGAAGTCAGAGCTTTCAAAACGTCTAATACTAATGGGAAATTACAAAGTCCAAACAGCCCACTCTCACAGTTTCATCTCAAAGAACAGAGCTTCACAGAAAGTGTAAATGATCCACTTTACTGCTTTTGATGTCAAGTCTGTCTTGGCTGCGACTCATGTTCATAATATAAACACTTCACTCAATCAAACCATAAATTAAGAGCAAATGTGTCTAAATACTGCTCAATATTTTACAGTTTTCTTAATTAAAAACACCTAAATATCTCAATTGCAGTCGTTTATAATATGCTGGAATAAAGCTTCTGATTATACTCACAGATAAAGAACCAAATGAGAAAGGCTGCAATAGCTGCTACGACGAGAAGCCCCACAAGAACCCCGATGATAATGCCCGTCTTTGACTTTGATGGCACCTTCTCTTTGCTAGTTAAGAAATCAATCCGCTCATGTTGGCCATTCCGTCCCTGAAGCAGACAGAGAACATAGTGGAGTCAAGAAACCTTCAGAGTGAACAGTGTTTCAAAAGAGGCGTATTTCTGCAAGTACAGGAAATCATGAACGGCAAATACAGCAGTAAACAGTAATGTCTGATAAAACAAAAAGCTAAGAAAAAAAGGATTTAATTTATGTTTCTTTTTGTTCATTTTTTTTCCATTATTTTGTTTTTATTTTCTTCATTTTCTTGATTCTTCTTTCTTGACTTTTTTTCACATTTTCTTGAGTAGTTTGTTCATGTTCTTGATTATTTTGCTTATTTCAGGTCATTTTCTTCATTATTTTGTTCGTTTTTGTTCAATTTCTTTATTATATTTCTTTTTGTTCATTGTCTTCATTATGTTGTTCATTTTGCTTCTTACTTTATTCATTCTTAAATGATTTTTGTTTACTTTGTTCACTTTCTGGATTATTTTGTTCATTTTTCTTCATTCTGCATTTTTTTGTGTCCAGTTTCTTTACCATTTTGTACATTTTGCTTCTTATTTTGCTCATTTTATTCATCTTCAGTCAAAATAGTCACTGACTTATTGCATTTTGCTCTGTGTTTTGCCTAAATTTTTGTAAGTACTGTAAATCTGACACCACATTGTCTCTGAAATAGAAAACAATTGAGTCAATCAAATATGATGAGGTCCGGTTTCAGTCTTAACTACAGTTACTGCCCTTTGTCTTCATAGGGCAGTGTGTTTTGCTCTGATTTTTGCCCGTATTTTGTAGTTACTGGGAATTTAACAACTCAAAATGACTGAGTCAAGACACTTTGCCACAAAAAAAAAATCCAGAAATCATGAGATGCAACGCTAATCTACTCTCAGTTTTGTAGAGCAGTAAAGAATAGATTATTACCGTAATAGCAAGATAATAACATTGAGAAAAATCACACTGTTGCATCTGTTACTAGATAAGGTCCCAGTTAAGCAAATTAAATTTAATCCCATAGCAGTAATCAGATACCACATTGTCCCCGTTTCTGTGGACTGGAAAAAGTACGACTCCTTTAACAATATCTGGCAAACAAAGGTGCGTCAGTGTCATCGAGGAAAAGAGGTGGGGCTAATTTTTCCTGAAAGAGAAGAGGAGACGACTATACACTGTATAAAACAACAAATGGCTCAAGTTTTATGAGAGGTACTAATGTTCTGTCCAAGTGCGGCGTTAGTCACCTTGAAGCACTTTTCCAGAGTAACAAGTTGAAACAAGCAGCCCGTGTGCAACGGCAAACCAGCAAGACCTGTTTATAACACACTCACGGTTCCACTCAGTCATAAATGCATAGCTTTTAAAGTGAGGCATACATCCAAGTGATCAGCATGGTGTGTGTGTCTGTCAGTGCTGTATGTGTGTCTGTTGTTGAGCTTTCTCAAGTGGGCGTATTGAGAGAAAGGTTTAGGGCTGGTTAGTAATCAACACACAATGAATTCAGCGCCTGTAGCCCCTGAGTGAAGAAGCCCGGGTGCCATTAGGGATGGAAAATCACTTTAGTATTAAATCAATTTGTCAGATGTGCTGCCCCTTAAGATGGGGGCTCAATTACATGAGTCTAGATGATAACTCATGGCAATTAAGGCCTATTCTTACCCAGCTCGGCCTTTCACACATGCTTTGTAATTGGAATCTTTAATAGCAATCATGGGCCAGAATAAGGGGAATCATTAGAGATGGGGTCAGCAAGTGCTCCGGGGTCTCTCTCCATCAGTCACCCTGATCACAGCTTAATAAAATCATTACATGCTCTTCATCATTACCCATTCTTCACTGTTAGAATGAACTACTATCCTGTTTTTTTTAAACTATGTGTGATGTTTTTTTAAATGCCAACTCAGCATGCCACGCCACACTACCTGGCCAAAAAAAAAAAGTTACACACTAATATTTCATTGGATCACCTTAAGCTTTGATTACAGCATGTATTTGCTGTGGCATTGTTTCAACAAGCTACTAGCTATTATTAAACATAGCCCTGAGCTCTACTGTTCTTTTTACAATTTGATTTCACCAAATATTTGAGAAATTGGTGATCATGATCATTCGGGATTTTTTTCCAACTACATTTCTTCCTTGAAGATGATGATTTCCCACTATTCTTTCAGTTTTTAATGATGCGTTGAACAGATCTTAATCCAATTTTAGTAGTTTCAGCAATCTCCTCGGATCGGGTGTGTCAAACGTATGGCCCGCGTGCCATGCTATAATATAGCATCTGTATTATAACTGGCCCTCTACTGAATAGTGTGCATACCACTGACACTACAAATCCCACAATGCATTGTGCCAGTGGAACAAGGAACATGTTTTTCCTTGTTCCGCCATGAAGGCAGAGCCCACTTTGACATGGCTTAATTACAGAATGCAATGATGGCACTATGAGACAAAATACTGGGACAGGTAATCTCCAAAAACCTGGACATACAGTAAAATATACAGAATTTAAGAGTTCAAAAGAGTCACTTCAGACCATGTTCATAAAATCACAATGTGAGGATGATGTGAAAGACAGACTTATGACAGCATTATTAACGACAATATGAGTCCACAGACACCTTCTACTGACTTTGTTAAGCGGTGTTGAATAAAAAGTACCCGAGATCATGTGTCCAGACGAAAAGAAAACATTTCTCAATACGGCCTCAGAAGAAATACTGTTGCTGACAACAGCACATTGTCCTGGTGTGGATGAGAGCAGTGACACTGTGCGTCTCCCAGTCCTTGTTTAAGGATGCGCCGAAAACTTCTGGGATTTAGCCACAAAAAGAACATATTTGGTGAGGTCTCAATGTGTAATTGAATCAAACTATGTTGGGACGGACTGATGACACCTGTGATGTTCAGTGAAAACAACTGATCAGCCCAGAGTCACACACCTGCACAGGTGAGCTGACAGTGGATCAGTGCATCACACAGCAGGAATCACTGAGAGGCGCATTAGAGCAGAGGAGACTGAATGTGAACACAGATAAGACTATTTATAGTTCAAATATTTCCTATGTTATTTAGGTTTTTACTGTAGTTTGTATTTTTCAGTTAATTCAGTTCATACTAATGTATGTCTAATGCAATACATTACAATACCTTTGATTAAAACACAGCCAATCTAGGTCCATTACAGAAACACTGACCCTGTCCGGCCCCTGACGTCGACCCAGCTTTCAAATCCAGCAAACCACTGCGAATGAGTTGGATGTTTTCTTTGCTTGATGCACACCAATAATTTGACCCTTCTGAAACAGATCAACACCTTCTCCACAACCACAGGATGCGTCTGTCAACATGATTGTTTAAGAAATGAGAAGCTACTCAATGCATCAGTTAGGGTGAAATAACCTGTTGCCAGCTGAAACATACACCCACGCAGTAATTATGCAATGGGAGCCTCTTACCCGTTTGCTTAGTTAAATCCAGGTGGTGGCTTTTTTTTGGCCAGGTAGTGTATTAACAAACAGGATTCCTCAATATTGATTGCAACAGAAAGCCAAAAGTGTTGATTTTGCAGGAAAATGCAGCGGGTTGAGAGACAGGGATCATATCTCAGGTAAACATAATATCCAAGTGATAAATCAGTCTCCGTCATTTTGCTCACACTTGTTCAGCATGCGAGCTACTTATAAAATAACCAAGTCAAAATGATCTACCTACTACAAAAATACAAAACACATATTTATTTATAAATATATTGAGAATTCTTTATATGTATAATGTATATTGATGTACCTTGCATAACTGCATGAGCCAA
>JAQQAE010021342.1:0-10484 GCA_029823295.1 Pseudamia nigra | reverse complement strand
ATGAAGGCCTTCGTCGACACCGTGGGCATCCGTCAGACACCCACACATCCGTCAGACACCCACACATCCGTCAGACACTCACACATCCGTCAGACACCCACACATCCGTCAGACACCCACACATCCGTCAGACACCCACAAACACACAGCGCTTCAGAGTCACACCGTCAGTGATCAAACACCCGTGGAAGTCGGGAGAAGCTGAACGCACTCTGCACTGCACAGCACAGGAAACACAACACAGAGATGACTGACAATGGCCTTAGCCAATCAGGACACAGAACACAGTGCGCGTTCATACGCTGTATAAAAAATACATGAAAATTGTACTAAAAAAAATCCGCGAAACAGCGAGACCGCAAAAGGTGAACCACGATATAGCGAGGGACCACTGTACATGTATCGTATGGAAAAACCATCTCTGCCTAACGCATTTTCGCCCAATGAATGTGACGCTGAAACAGATTACATTCGTTACCCGAGGTTCCGCTGTAATAGGCATCTTTCAGGACACTCACGATCGCCATACAAAATTGCTAGTATAAAACATGCATACAGTTGTTAGTATAAAAACACATATATATGCAGTATATACAGTACATACAAAGAATTTTGCTGTATTGTTACATTTTGTTGTTCATCTTTGTTCATTACGTTGCTAATTTTGTCCATTTTTATTTATTTTGTTGCTAGCTTTATTAATTTTGAACCTGAAACAAATATAACCATACAATGCAGCATTATGTATTATATACTGTATGTATCTCCTTTATAAACAGACAGTAGTCAGTAATGCTGTTAAATGCTAATAGACTATTATGTAGGAGAATAGCTTTAATGCTCTGACACTTGTGTTTTAAATCTGCATTTTACATGTGTTAATGTATTCATGGCATGTTGTTCCGCACATACCTGTATCTTCTCTTTTTCCTGGAGCCAGATGCAGACCTTCAAAGACAGAAACATGACAGCGATGACAGTTGCACAGCATAATAATCCCCTGAAAAAAAATAATTTACATACTGCACACAATCCTCTAGTGTACAGTATCTGTGTGCTGGAGGCATTCTCAGATATCTGGAGAGCTTTTTGATCAAACCCACATGTATCTTTCATGTTAGTTCATATTTAAACATATTTATTCCAAACTGTAATTTAACCACATTACACTTGCTCTAAATGCACCAATTCTGCTCAGTTCAAAGTAAAGTCCTGATCGTATGTATAGAAAACACTACATGCACAGGTGGGTAGTACGCAAGTCCTTTAGATGTAGTATTTGAGAAGTTTTTTACATTGACACAAACCAAAATGAACAAGAAAAAACAAAACAAGCAACGTTAACAAAACTGAGCAAAATCATAAAGTAGATTGACAAAAACAAGCAAAATGAACAAAAAATGAGCAACATAATGAAGTAAAATGAACAAAAACAAGAAAAATGAACAAAATAATGAAGCAAACTGACAAAAATGAACAAAACAACCCAAAAATTATCCACATAATGAAGCAAATTGACAGAAATGGAAAAAAATAAGCAACAACATGAACAAAACGAGCAACAAAATTAAAAAATGAACAAAATAATGGAGCATATTGACAAAAATGAACAAAATAAGCAACAAAATTCACAAAATGCAACAATATACTGTAATGAAGCAAATTGACACAAACAAGCAGCCGAACAAACATTTGGTTTTACATCGCATGTAGTCTCCATAAGTTTCTACTCACAGATTTCCCTCTGGAGAATACCGAAAACAATGTCACACTATTTAAATTCATCTTTACCGAGCACAGATATAGAATGAGTTGAATTGTCGGGTTTGGAATAATGTGTTCTCCACACCAGCACATACTGACTTTAGTTCCACCACAGAATATGAGCATGTTCAAGAAACCCTGAGCAGCAGAATTATGCATTTCCCTGAGCTGGACTGTGTATGTAAAGCTGCACTTTTAATGATGCTGCCCTCTGACTGCAAACCCGTCTGACACATGCACTACGACCCCACTTCCAAAAAAGATGAGTCACTGTGCAAAATGTCAATAAAAACAAAACATGAGAATTTTTAAGTCACTGAAACTCCAAACATCAAATATTGAAAGTGAGAAATTTGATTGGTTTTGCCCGTCGTTAATTTGATCCAGGCAACAGATTTCAAAAAAGCTGAGTCGGGGTCATGTTTCCCCCACACTGTTGCATTACCTCTGGCTACCCAGTGGATGTATTTTAATCATAAATTTAAGAGATTTAATGTAGTCAAATTTTTAAGAAAAAGTTTTAATCTTGTTTTATTGAGCCCATTTGAACCTTTTGTTTTATTTATTGGTTTGCTTCAGTCCAGGGTTCTGCAACCTGCAGCTCCAGGGCCATGAAGTAACACATTATAATACATTGAAATGAGCAAAAGAAGCACCGATGCAATTAATCTGCAAAATGAACGAAATCCTCAAGAAAATGAACAATGTGATAAATTAAATGATCAAAAATTTTAAAAAAGCTAAGAAAGTTAATAAAATAAGCTAAATTGTAAAAAAAAATCTTTAAAAAAATCCAAGCAAAATAATCAAAAAATGACTAATACTATATAATAAATCCACTGAATGAAACTGTCTAAAATAGTAACAATATTCAGCAAAATGAACAAAATAAATAAATAAAATTAACAAAATTAACAAAACAGTTAAGTAAATGGATATAAACAAGAAAATTAGCAGACTTTTTTTCATTAATTTTTGCACTTTCTTATTAACATGTTTGCATTGAAACAGGAGAAGTCTTTAATCTCGTTGTACCTTGTGACAATAAAGCTCTTCTGTTCTATTCGATCCTATAAATAAAAAATAGAGTGAAATGATCTACAAAAAGCAACAAAAAATCACAAAAGTAATCCAGGAAATGAACCAAAATTCACAAAAATGAAATAAATGAACATAAATGAAGCAAAACTTAACCAAATAATCTGCAAAATGAACATAACTGAGAAAAAAATGACAAAATAATCAATAAATGAAATAAAAATGAGCATTAAAAAAAATCAAGGAAATTAACAAAAAAAATCCCAAAAGGTAAATAAAATAAGGGGCAGAATATTATTTGCAGCTCTAGACACTTTTTTTGTCCAAAAATGGCTCTTTAGATTATAAAGTGCTGCCTTAGTGTGAAGTCCAGCAGGACATTGGAACACATGGGTAAACTGTGCAGCTGACCTGCAGGTGTGAAGCTGAATGATCTCGCCCTCCTGTGCAGAGTCAGAGAGGATCCTGGGTGATCGTACACTCTCTCGTTTCTGAATATCAGCTGCTGCCCTCAGGAGGGATGCACCCCTGGCCCCGATTCAGAGAAAACAAACTAAAATTCTCATTTGTTCTTGGCTTGGTGACCTCTGTTATGTGACTCGATGTGACCTTTTGACCTGTGTGCCGTTTTTCTTCATGTGTGTGTTTGTGCTGCTGGCCATAAAAGCTAATTTCCCCTTGGAGATGAGAATCTAGGTCTTGACCCTGATCAATCTGGAACCTACGGAGAACACTTGCTCCAATTCTGAAAATGTAACATTCCCTGTTCTTGCTGAATGTAACTTTTCAGCCTCTTAACACTTCAGGGTCTCATGTGTCATATGTTACGTCTCATAATCAGAGGTGTGTAAATAGAAACAGTACTCAAGTAAAAGTATTGCTACTTTACAATTATAACAACTCAAGTACAAGTACTCAACAAGCACTTAAGTGTGTCTCACAAAAAAACGACAAGTAGTGAGTATTTTCCTAACATGGAATTCATTAAAACCAAATATACTACCTTCAAACATGTATTTTGATGACTTTTGTTTATTTACATGATTATTTTGATCTTTTCATTTTGGTGATTTTTTTAAAAGTTATTTTGTTCATTTGTTAACTCGCTTTTTTGTCTTTACTTTAATTTGTTCTTTTAATTATTAATTTTGTTGCTTCTTTTGATTTTTGTTCATTTTTGTGAACTTTTTGGATCATTTTTGCTCATACTGTTGCTTATTTTGTTGAGATTTGGTTCAGTTCTTTGATTGTATTACATATGTTATATTATACTGTATTATATTAAATTATATATTAGACATTTTAATTTTGTTTTGTTTTTACAAAAAATATATTCTTACTTTGTTCATTTTTATAATTTTTTGCTGCTTGTTTCATCTGATTTTTTTTCTCATTTTTTTAGCTTTTTGATCATTTTGATCAGTTTTACTCATATTGTTTCTTTGTTGATATTTTCTACGATTTCATAAGTATGTTCATTTTTGCTCATTTACTTATTTTCTTCCCCATTTTGTTGCTTCTTTTGTTCATTTATGCTTATGTTAATTTTACACTTTATTTTACTTTGTTCAGTTTGGTTAATTTTCTTGGTTATTTTGTTAATTTTCTTCTTTTTTTTTGAACTACTGCTCATTTTGTTGCCTATTCATTTTGGTAGTCTACTTCATTACTTTTGCCCAGTTGCTTTAATTTGAATTATTTGATTATTTTATTGTGTTCATTATAACATTTGAATGTAACTGAGTACTAGTACATTTTATTCATAACAAATGTAACAGAGTAAGAGTAAAGTATTCTGCAAAACAACTTCTCTCTTAAGTACATGTAAAGGAGTAAATGTACTTGAGTACTACCCACCTCCGTTCATAAAACATGCACAGTGTGGTTTGTCTGGATGAAATAAACACGTCCTTCCCTGAAAGCGACATCCTCTACTTGGCAGCTCCAGAACCTGTATTATGTTTGCCTTCCATGCGATGTGCACCAGTAGACACAAATATCATCACAGCTGCTGATAACAAACGGGATGGTCCCTCTCCTCTTTCACCGGGAGCACACAGTGTCCACAATTTCCAAATACAATTTCACATTTTGACTCGTGAAACCGCAGGACAGTTTTCCACTTCTTCTCGGTCTATTTTGAAGCGTCTCACGTTCAACATCTGATATGCTACGGGTTTTCAGGGGTGGCACAGTGGAGTAGTGGTTGGTCCTTTGGCCTCAGACCAAGAAGTTTCTGGTTTTGATTCTACTGCCAGCTGGCACAGCTTTTACTGAATGGACTTTGTATGTTCTCCCTGTATCTGTGTGGGTTTTCTTGTGGTACTCTGGTTTCCTCTGACAGTCCATAAACATGCATATACTGTAGGTCGATCGGTTATTATACATTGTTTTTATATGATTGTGAATGGATTTTGCTATGCAGTAGTGTGCAAAAAATATTAGACACTTTAGGTTTGTTCTCTTGCAGCAACTGACAACGGCTTTCTGCTTTTTCTCTACTTTTTCTTAATTTTTTGGCATAGACACTGCTTTTTTGGATGTTCTTTTGTGGGACCAATTTTGAACTGACATGGAGAGAAGAGTTTACTCCAGAGAGGATCTCCTGGACCGACAGGCAGAGGAAATGTGGAGCTTACCAACCAATCCCACTGGATCTTAGAGGGACTCTGTGTAGCTACAGGGCTGGTGCCAGAGTAAAAGGCAGATGATTCAGGTACAGTAAACTGATGGGCCATGTGAACTCACTACAGAACAACACAGAAGATCTGGAGGCACTGGTGAGGAGCCAGAAGGAGTTTCATGTGTTTCTGTGAGAGCTGGCAGAACAGTGACTGAACAGACTCCTCTGTTGAAACATCAGGATGCAACATGGTTCAGTGGGACAGAGACGCCAAAAGGAGAGAGGAAGGGAGGAAAGAGGAGCAGCTGCAGTGGACGAATAACATCACTACGCTGCAGGGCTGGACGTTATGGGGCAGAGGTGGGTAGTACTCAAGTACATTTACTCCTTTACATATACTTGAGTATTTTTTCAAACAAAATTACACTTCAGAGAGTAGTTGTCGTGCAGAATACTTTTTACTCTCAGAATACTTTTTACATTTGTGATGAAAAATATGTACTTCTACTCAGTTACATTTTCCTCCACCTCTACGAGTAGGAGCAAGAAGTCTATAAATAATACAAATAAAACAAAATTATCTATTAAAAAATTAACAAAACAATTAAGTGACTCCAAAAAATTAATAAACTAAGAAGCAAAAATTACATATCAAAATAATCAAGTAACTGAAGAAATATGACCGAAATAACAACAAAATGAGAAAAAATGATAATGCTTGCACGTTAACAACAATCAGCATAAAAACAAAATAAGTGACAAACTGAGCGAAAATTCTCAAAATAATCAAGTCAATTAACAAAAATGAACAAAATACCTGTTTGAACATTGTAAAACATTCTATGTTAAGTTACTCAGTACTTGAGTAGTTTTTTATGAAATGCTCTTCCACTTTTACTCAAGTACTGATGTTTATGAATACTTCTACTTGAGTCACGATAATTGTACTCTTAGTTGAGCGCTGTTTCTGTTTACTCGCTCCACCCCTGTGTAGGAGCTCCAGAGGAACCGCCATCAGACTGTTCAACACCACAGCTGATGACACACTGAAGACATCTTAATGATTTGATCTGTCTTTCTATGAACTGGTCAGGTGAATTATCCTAAAAGGGATCAATTTAGTTAGATTAAAATCAGTAAAACACATAAAAATCAGAAGTTAATGGCTTAACAGCAAAAAATCCATGACGGCCATTCCTGTGGCAAGACGTAGAACAAATAATATTTACATGTACTGCATGAAACCTGGTTTAAGACACTGCATTGTATATTTTCTGTCCCAAAAAGTTCAAAAGATTGTAAGCGCAAACACTTATCGCCTCCAGCCCCTCCCTGACAATCCAAAAAAAATGAGGGGAAGGAAATGAATGAATGCATCATCACATTCTGATTCTTTACACATTTTACACAGAGACACAACTTTTTTGGAAACAGGGCTGTACACATGACACCACTGCATATCCCTGTTATTGAATTCATTGCTGATCCCTGTGACAAAGCAGCAATAACCACGCAGTGGCCTAAATGAAGGGGAGAACAGTTGTTATCGCTCCTCACACTTCGGCTGACATATCACCTCCACATCACTTCGTTGCAGTTTCCATGGTGATTAGTCACATTGCTCTGTAGGAGTTGTTGCTCTTCTCCCAAAGAGTGCTACACTGCTCGCTCACTGTTTTACACACCTACAACACATGGTGGAGCAGGAGGGAGCACAGAAGTGGGTTGATTCACTACTGCATCACTCCCTGAAAGCAGAGTAATAAAGCTGTCAGTGTACAGGGTGTCTACAGGTGACACATAATTACATTTAATGCTGTTTAAGACCTTTTTAAGTAATTCTGAGCCATATTTAAGACTAAGCTAGGGACAGTTAATCTAAATATCTCCATTAATTACTGTAAATGATTCCACATGTAACTGTTTAATCATTTTACTCTTTCAATGTAACAATAACATGTAGAAAATGAGTATTGGATGAGCAACGGAATGAACAAAACCTAACAAAATATTTCAAAAGTGAACAGAAATGATCAAAATTAGCAACAAAATGAACAACAATGAACCAAGAAATTAAAAAAATGAACAGATTTCAGAACAAAATCATTTAAAAATGGACTTGAAATGAACAAAATAAGCAGTTGGGTCAGTCGATTCTGTGTAATCCTGTTAACAGACAAGCAAAAAGCCAACAAAGGCTGGTGACAACACAGGCTCCTTGGCAGAGGTAAAATGGCAAAAAATGAACAAAGAACATAAACAAGAATTATATTGAATGTATAAATGGATCAATTATGTGAAAAAGAATCAAAATGGAACAAAGTAAACAAAATAATCAACCAAATCCAGATTTTCCAACAGATTAAAGCAAGTATAAAGTAAAAAAAAAAAAAAATCAAACATTGGGTGCACTTGTAGCTTTAAATCTCAAAATGTGGACATTCAGTTAAATACTGTGGCTGTTCAAATTTAAGACTTTAATTCTGTGCCTTGAAGGCCTCATATTTATTAAACATGAATTTAAGCCTTTTTAAAGACCTGTACACTAGCACTTGTAATGTGCGCACCTTCTTATGGTGCTTTACACCATCAGTTGTCCTGTGCAGAGGAAGGGTGGGTTCAGCGTCATTAGCCACATTTTAGTGCTACTACAACTACTGTCACTTTAACAATGCAAACACTGACACCAGCCAGCAGGGTGACAACGATACATGTTCAGCCCACACGATGAGGGATAAAAACTGAACAAAATAATCAGTCAAATGACCCAAACTCAAGAAAAATGTCATGCTACTCCCATTAACTCAACTCAAGTTATAAGCTGCATAATGGCTTTGTAAAACCTGCCCGCTGACCTTGTTGCGTGATTTCTAGGAGATGCATGCGTGCGATCAATTTGACAAAGCTCTGTAACGCCCTCCTTGAATTATCGCATTCACAAGGTTTTTATAAAAGTTTTATAGATAGACTTATGGTATCAATTTGGCGACCATGCATTACTTCCGTCTGGACTTATTGTGCTCACAAGCTAGATGCTGACACCTGCCCGGCCGCCTGCGTGATGACAATACTGTTCCTGGTGACCACACAGTGAATCTGATGAGAGAACGTGAGAGAGTGTGCAAAGCTGTCATCAAACCTAAATGTGACTACTTTGGACAATCTAAAATATGAAATATGTTCTGGGCTGTTTTAACACTTTTTTGTTTACTACATAATTCCATACGTGTTCTTGCACTGTTTGGATGTCTTCAGTAGTAACTTACAATGTAGAAAACAATATGAAATAAAGAAAAAAATCATTAAGGAGAAGGTGTGTCCAAACTATTGACTGGTACTGTAGATAACATGTACATTGCTTATTCTGTTTTACACACCTAGAGCATGCAGCAGAATGGGAGGGAGCACAGAAGTGGGCTGATCCACTACTCTACCGCTCCCTGAAAGCAGAGTAATAAAGCTGTCGGTGTAACGTATATTGCTGATATGTGACAGAGGGCCGTGGCTCCAGTAGCAGCCCGTGTTTCCCCACTGAGGGGAATCAGCTGGGGACGATGTGGGACACTGTTCTTCAGAGCTCATTACTCTCCCCTTCTCCTCTAACACTCTGCTCTCAGATAAATCCCACACCCGGCCTGCAGCCGCAAGGACGGGACTGTATACTACAGCCCCACATGGGACAAAATATATTTAAATGGAGCCTGGAGCCAACCTGGAGCTGTTATTTTTAAAGTAGAGCGTTTATCCGTTTCAGGGAGGGTGTGTGGAATTTGTCCACTTCAGTATTAGTGACATGCATTTGATCCTGCCCTAATAAAACTGCTTAAATTCATGGTTTTGTATTTATTGTATATTACGATGTGATGGTACAGTATTTACATTGTGTTTATGTGAGGACATTAAATATAAAAATCCTATTTTATGTAGCCTAAAAAAGAACAATTTAACATTTTTTTGGTTCATTGTCTTCTGTTTATGGGTATTGTGCACATTTTTTGGATTTTGTTCATTTACAAAGTCTAATCACACATCCTTTGGGCTAATTTTCCTAATTATTTTGCTCATTGCTGTATATTTTTTATCTATTTTGTTTATGTTTTTTTATTATTTAGCTTAATGTTATTTATTTTCTGTTCATTTTCTTGATTCATATTGTTAATTAACGATTGCTGGAATTCAGAACTTTAAATCAAAATGACCAAAATAAACACTTTTTTAATCTAAAAAAATGCATTTATTTCTGTTTTCGTTGAGTATTTAGTTCATTTTTGCACATTTTGTAGCACGTGTTCATTTTCTTGTTTTGTAATTTTGGTCATTTTCTTGATTATTTTTTTCATTCTCTTGAGTATGTTTTGCTTATTTTTGTTCATTTTTGAAAATATTTTGTGCATTTTCTTGATTATTTTAAATGTTCAAGTTACAAAGAACAAAATAAGCAACAAAAATCATTAAAAATGCTCAAAAATAATAATGCGGATAAACAAAAGTTAAGGCAGTATATTAGGTTGTAATAAATTCTGTGAGTAATTTTTTTAGTGTCTTTCTGTTTCTGATGTAAACATGTTCATCTCAGTGGTGGTACAGTATTTCTGCAGCTGTTTTTTGATGTAAATGTCTGGTCTCGTGTTGCATGACAGTCTGAAACAAAAGTTGCAGGGTGCACACTCATCACATCATCGCTCTGAAGTTGCAGCAGGTAGTTTAAATAAGCAGGTCGAAAGGAAACTCACTGGCCACATTATTAGGTACATGATGCTAATACTAGGTTGGACCTTCTAGCTATTTTAAGATGATAAAGGGATGGACATGGGCAGCAGTAATACTCATGCCAGCAGTGGCTTTTAAACAATGCACAGCTAAGACATAAAGTCCCAAAATGTGCCCCCACCAGCAGCCTGTAGAATTGAAGATAGGATGGATCCACACTTTTTATGTTGTTAATGTCAGTCAATACCATAACAACCAAATTTCACAGTGGAAATTCAGACTCACTAGAACAGGGGTCGGCAACCTGCGGCTCCGGAGCCGCATGCGGCTCTTCAGCCCCCCTACTGTG
>JAQQAE010021341.1:0-10484 GCA_029823295.1 Pseudamia nigra | reverse complement strand
GGAGTAGAATCAGTACTGGAGTAAAAGGAAGTAGAAGTACTCATAAATAAAAGTACTTGAGGTAGTGAGTAACTTAATATCACAGAACAGATTCATTTCAGCTTTTTTTTTGGTGATTTGTTAATTTTTGTGGTTTATTTTATTCATTTATTTTTTTAACCTTTTTTTTGCTCTGTTTCTTCATCATATCATATCATATTTTTTTTCTTTTTACTTATTTTTTGATTCATTTTGTTGCTGATTTTGCGTAACTATGCTTGTATGGATGGAGGTTGTCAGTCATATCGGCCTCAGCCAGTGGTTTTGACCTGTATTTGGGTTTTCAGGTATGTGAGTGAGGAAAATCCACTTTTGTAAAGATTTATTTTTTTGGAAAAAAAAAAGGGAGAAAAAATATTTTTGAAAAATATCGTTTAGAACTGAAGAAGCTTCCTGGATACATAGTGAAACGTCTTCAAACCAAATTTCCAGTCCAGTCGACAGAAGGAAAACCACACGCCTTGGATAAAAAATATTTAAAAATTGTCAAATCAACCAAAATTCACAACCCCCCTCTATAGTACCCCTGCAGACGTCCTGTTGAAGACCACTGGTCTAGTTAGTAAATTACTTTCTGTTTTAGGAACAATGACATTTATTGTTTTGACTCCCTGGTCTCATTGTGACTCTTGTTGCCTAGATTTAAACATGCAGAATTCAATGTGCATCATAAACCAGATCACGGATGTGTCATAAGCTCATGCAAACCAGGTCTCATTGAAAAAACATGAAATTGAGGTACAAATGAGACCATGATTGTCATAACAGAAAAAACAGCTCAGTGTTTTAGTGTCCGAGCAGAGGTGCTAGTATGAAAAGGAGAGTAGGGGTAAAACTGAGCCCATTGTCAATAAAGCTGAAGAGAAGATTGCCAAAGTATCTGGGCTTGAGACAGAAGTCACACCCTAGATTTGGTTTTGAACAGTCGCTGCACGGTTAGATCTGCAAGTCTGACAATGAGGGGTGACACTTCTGCAAAAGTAAAGGGAAAATTGGCTTTGGTCGTTGTGTGAAACGAGATGGGTAGAATGTCACAGAGTCCACTTTTAATGAGCTGTATCATCCAGAGAGATTTAACCTGGTAAAACTTTGTGAAACACTCTTTGGTGATTCTCTGTCAAACTCGAATGGTTGTTAAGAGCAATTAATGGTGCAGAATTCATTCTGACAGTCTGAAATAGACCAGCTGTCCCAGTTCCATCAGATGTAAACTCTGAGGTGCTGAGCTGTAGTACTACAGCATTGAAGGTCACTATAAAGTAAAAAAAATAGACTTGACTCAAAGACTTTGTAAAGCTCATCTACGTATGAAGTTTACGCTAAAACAGCAGTGAACAGATCACACATCCTTAAACCCTCTTGACAGCGAGGTGATCGGACACACACACATTTTCCTGGTTTGGTTTGACTTCCAGTCAAGGTGCTCATGTAGGTTTTGAAGAAATGAAATAGCAAATGAAACTGTGTTGTAGTTTTCATTTCAAAATGCCATCCATTCATGTTCTGCCACCTATCCACGGGGGTCGGGTCGCAGGGGCAGCAGCTCGAGCAGGAAACCCCAGACTTCCATCTTCGTTCAGCTTTTCTAGGGGGACCAGCTAAGACACATAGTCCCTCCAGTGTGTCCTGGGCCTTCCCCTGGGCCTCCTCCCAGTGGGACGTGCCCAGAACACTTCACCGGGGAGGCGTCCAGGAGGAATCCAAACCAGATGCCAAAGCCACCTCATCTGGCTTCTCTCAACTTGGAGGAGCAGTGGCTCTACTCTGAGCCCCTCATGGATGACTGAGCTTCTCACCCCATCTCCAAGGCAGAGCCCACCACCCTGCGGAGGAAGCTCATTTCAGCCACTTGTATCCCGGATCTTGTTCATTTGGACATGACCCAAGGCTCATGACCATCGGTGAGGGTAGGAATGCAGATCAACCGGTAAATTGAGAGCTTCACCTTTCAGATCAGCTCCTTCTTCACCATGATGGACCGATGCCGCATCGGTCCACCTGTCGATCTCCAGCTCTATCCTCAAGCTCCAAGACCCCAAGATACCCGAACGCCTTCACTTTCAGGATAGTTAAAAACAAACAGAAGAGATTGAATCAGGGTTTCATGCTCAACATGTCTTTGTAACAAACAGATGACATTATAACTAAAGGCTTGACTCCAATATACGCCTCCTTCAACAGACCTGGAAACTTCTGAAACCTAAAGACATAGAGCTCTGGACACCATTGAGGGGTGCTAATACATATGTTCATGTTAAATTTTG
This sequence comes from Pseudamia nigra, assembly GCA_029823295.1. NCBI lineage: Eukaryota > Metazoa > Chordata > Actinopteri > Kurtiformes > Apogonidae > Pseudamia > Pseudamia nigra. Next base: position 8,181 of record JAQQAE010021341.1, on the reverse strand, counting down.
AGAATTGTGACCATTCCAATTCACATACCAATACTTGGTCATGATCCCAAATCATCGCACACTGACCTGCAGAGCATCCATTGTCATCAATCTGCAACATGTGCGATTGACTTGAGTTAGTTTTATGTTACGACAAGGAGTGTTTAGAACTAACGTTAAGGAATTCTGTGTTAATATGTGTCTCAATCAAAACAACTGCAGGAAGTAAAACTATGACTCAAGCCCATAGTCTGTATATACAGTATAACTGGACAAAGTGACCATGGTGTCATCCATTAGTTTGTGAAGGGTCGTTTTGAGGTCAATCAGGTTGTCACTTCCTGGATGACATATTGGAGCCAAAAACAGGATGTGACCATATTTGGAGTGGGGCTTATGAAGCGTTCATGCCAGGGGACTCATGGGAAGCTAGTCATGTATAACTATGAACATATTGAATAAATAGAACATATGAAGGTCTGAATCGGCCCAACTTCACTAGTGACCTGTTACTATAGCGACATGCCAATCAAACCCCAGCATGTCAGTGGTTTGTTGGATTATTTGTTGTAATATCTTAATAACAGAGTAACAATTTAAAGATGGATCATCACGTTACTTATTAGAGGATCCAAATAAAACGTTTGAGACCATGATGACAAATGAAAAAAAATATTCACTTCGTATTTTCAGATAGAATTACATGTGTCTATGGGAAAAAGCTTCTTGGAGCCAGATGATTGGTTCCCTAGTGGCCAAGCGGTGGAATTACAACTTAAAATTACTTCCGCATTGGTTTTAATGAACAGCCCCAATCGTTGTCCGTTGCTCAAACCGTCACCAGTTTGCTGCTGAATGCAACATTATGAACATAGTCAGAGGTATGTGCTTTTTTCCAGCAGTCACCAATATCTCCTCTGGTAATTATGGATGCTTTTTTCATCCCTTCATTTCAAGTCTCAAAGAATGAGGAATCCTCAACAGCTCAGCCATGTAAAATAAGGGGAACCATACGAGGAGGTGTGCAACATTGCTCTGGAGGTATGGCCAACAGGGGGAGTTAGGGTTGAGCTGAAGTGTCCAGGAAATTAATGAAAGTCTGAATAATGTCCCCACAAGTGATGGAAATGAGGATGTATTTTGTGTGTGAGCGAGGCAAAGGTCCCGATGGATGGATGGCAGGGTGACAGTGAACAGATGGAGGCTCTGATGGATTGCAGCAACATTAAAGTTGAAAGAGGAGCAGAGCCCTCGGTCAGAAAGCAGCCGATGCAGCCGACGCGTTGCTCTCGTCTTGTCAATCTCACATTTCAATTCTGCTGCTTCACTGGCGCAACTATTTATCCGGGATGCCGTGCACGAGCAGCTCCAAGAATGTCAACCGTCAACAAAACTAGATTGTACATTAAGAACATCCCCCTCTGTAATTCTCATCAAAGATTCAAACCTAAGAACTTAACTGCTGTTTCCCAAAGATAGATCTCAGCAAATGCCAGGTTCAGACAACATGTGTTTAGGCCAACAGACCCCAGACCCTTCTCTATCTTTTCATAATTGCTAGTGAACATTTAAGTTGGTATACAGCTAAGTACTATGGTTGTATGAGCCCAAACCCACGCTTTATCATGTTCTCATTGTACTCACGAAGACAAAACATTCACTCTCTGTGTTTTATCCAATAATTGTAAATTTCTTAACATATCCTGTTCTAGAACTGAAGCCCGCCTCTCATCTGACTTGTTATTGTCTTTAATTAGCTTTTAACACAAACTCAAAGGCTTTTAACACATCACAATCAGCTTTTAGATCCATCTTTTAGCGTGGCTGCTGTCAAAAGAGTCAGGTTATTCCCATCTCTCGCCGCCTCACCGTCAACACAAATTCCTATTAAGACACTGTCATTTCACACATTTGACATGAAAAACCTTGAGCATCTAAGACGACCTCTGCACTCATTTTATTGGTACTCTTTGAAATTAGCGTCAAGGGCATTTCAAATACTTCAGGAGCTCTTCACACACAGAAAATGTGCTGAAGGTGATTGAAATGGATGTGAGTCAAAGCTTTTATGTCAAACGGAGACAGCAGGTCGGTGCATGACCACCGCTGCACTGATGGGATTTGTGTTGTAAGGGAATGCTTTTCTTTGAAATCACCATCATTTCAATGCAGTCTTTTTTGTCTTTTTACAACCCCAATTCCAAAAAAGGTGTGATGCAAATATTCAACTTCAAATGGAGTTTGTATTCTCCAGAAAAATAGTAAAATGTCTCAGTGTTACGATGCTAGCTTTCACAGGCGTGGTTTTCAGCAGGGGCTTACTGATGTGACACATATTCAGAGGGTGTGGGCGTGGTTTGCGAATTCTCTCTCATCACAGGAATACGAGACAGCTGTGCGAAACCAGGTCATTTAAGCAGCTGCGGACAGACCACGGAAAACACGAGAACTGAGAACACAGGGAAGATGGAAGAGAGTTTGACCCGCCGACACCTCGATGGAGATAGGCAGAGCTGAAAGACCTGAGCCACTGGTCTGCAGACAACAACTTTTAAATAGCATGCTAATATTCACCTTAAAAAAACTCTGAACTACATCACCCAGCAACCCTTGCGCGGGGTGACCAAGTCATTGGAAGGACGAGCGCAGAGCATCGGAGAGACAGATTTTGTGGCTGCGCTAGCCGGATCCAGAAGCAGACGTGTGGCAGTGAGTTTTGCAAAGACAAACCTTCATCCTCCGAATCAGAATAGGGCAAAACACATCATCCAGGGTTATTATAGAGCATAACTCAAGTCCTGAACACTCACGCAGGGTCTGGACAGGGTTACATTATGGGGGGAGGTCTTGGTAGCATAAAGAACAGGCTCAGGCTTAACAGTTTAACGCCTGGTTAGTCTAGGCTAATGGGGCTAGCCTAGGCTAACTGGGAGTTAAACTGTAACACTCAGTTTTAACACCTGATATGTTGTTTATGGTCTGTTGGGAATAAAATATGTGTTCATGAGATTTAAAATAATATTTATATATTACATTTACATCCCATCTTTTTTTTGGAATTGGGGGTGTTCCACAGAATGAACTGTATGAAATTTAAAGCAAATAACAATGTTTCCAGTTTCTACATTTTATCTGAAGCAGCTCGTGTTCATTGTGTTATTGAAGAACCTAAAGGCGATTGTGAAAATGTAAAGAATGTGAAAATGAGCATTGGATTTACTGTGTGTGTGTGTGTGTGTTTGTTTGTGTGTGTGTGTTGCCATCTGTTGACAGAGGTGCTCGTTCATACTGATCACCTGCCTCATAATCACCTCATCAGTCACGGTTCTTCAGCATCACATACATACGCAGCCACATAGTGACAAATGCTAAAATATGAAGCAATGAGAATAATGAAGCTGCAGATATGTTCATCAGTTACATCAGTCCCTGGATCGGTGTTATGCAGCACACAATCACTACCAGTACACAATTCAGATGAGGAGGATGCTAATCTATGTAACAGAGAGATGAAGCTCTCCTGACATACCTGTCATTCAGTTTCAAGTAAAACATTTACATGATTTGTTTTAACGCGGGAGCAGTAGATGGTTATTGGGTTGCATTACTTTTCCCTTTCACTTCGAATGGACATTTAATCCAAACTGGATCATTTCATTTAAAAAGCACATGATGACTTACTGACATGAAAAGGTCCAAGTGCGTAAGATTAAGGGGGATCTAATTACACAAATGGAGCAGAATATGCATAATTATATTTTTATTCATGTGTAATCGCCTCCAAATAAGACTTCTGCACCTTCCAAAGTATCCATAATTACAGCAGTTTGAAGTGGGCCTCTTTGCCTTTGTTCATTTAATAGCAGGTAGCCTACATGGTTGAGGTGAATTAACACTAACGACTTTGTTTGACAGTGTTTTGACTTTGCATGGTTTGTAGTGTGGGGGCTTTGGCATGTTCAAAGGTTCGTATTCCCAGCGGCCGTAAAACTATTGGCCATAAGAGGAACTGTAGTAATTTAGTAAACAAAAAGGGAGATATTGATATTGATTTCACAAACCTGTGTCCATGTGTGCATCGTCCACATCCTGATACATGGAGTGTCAACACAATGGGGTTGGTTTTCAAAAGGGGGCTAGTTTCAGAAAAGAGACACAATGACTCAAAACACTTTCAGCTGATTTACTTGTAACTTGACGTAGGTCATCCTGTCAACTTTTAACTCATTCTGCCCGAGTGACCCTGTATCCGGGGGCAACATCTAATTTTACCGACACTCATGGCTCCTGCCTTCTAATCAATGAATAAAATCACACATCATATACACCTCTGTAATCATCAGAATCTCAGCTAAAAATGTATCTAAACCAATATCAGATCAACAAACCACAGTCCACACAACAAGCCATTATGTACAAAGAGTCAAAAGACAGCAACACCACTGAATCTTTGCTCTTTCTGATACTGTGCTTCATAAACCAAAAGTAAATCGATATTGTAACACACTCAATGAAAGCTTAAACCGGGCTAAATCCACTGGTATATAAATAGTATATAACTTATGTGTATAACTTTCAAAACCGCACAGCAAACAGAATACAGAAAAATCACAGCTACAAAAGCCAGCGATGAAAACAAATTTCATCTTACCTTTGTTGTTTTTCATCAAAAGTTGTTCCAATGTGAGTAAAAATCCATAGTTTGGTACATTCATTTCATATCATTCCAACAATTATAAAATAACTCAAAATTCTGGAACATTTTGACCCATAATGGTGGAATACAAGTGACTGGCGAGTGTGCATAACAGCGTGTGCTTCTGTGTTTTTCCACTCCTGATTGGACAGTTTAAGACCCTCCTTCAAAGTGTCCAACACCATCACTTTCTATAGGTTCTGAGCGTTCCAGCAATGTATCAAGCATCCTGATTGGTCAAATCTGTGTAGTGTACTGTACATGCATAAACAACATCAAGCAACGCATGTGACGCTGTTGCTTCCATGTTTGTTTTCAACACATTTGGGACATTATTGATAAAAAAATGGTTTTTCCAGGAAAAAGCTACAAGTTTACTCCACACGAGGCCTTAGAGATACTTTTTGAGGATGCTGGTATGAGAGAAAATATGTGATAACTCAAAAGTGGCTGAAACTTGCACTAGCAATTGGACACTACACATCTCCATCATTTCAAACTTTTGGAATAGGTGGTTCTTCTTTTTGATGGGGGCACCGATACTGGCTAAAAAAATAAATAAAAAATGACTGAACCAGTTTACTTGAAATTTGCCACAATTGCTAATGACTTAAAGATCTACATCCTGAAACGTATCAAACTTTATGACCACAATCAGATCTCAGACCTACCAACTGACCCTTGTGATATCTGGGCTTAGGCTTCTGGAATGGGGGGGCAGTACTACTACTACTACTTTTGCCGCCAAGTTTAGTAAAAATCTATGTAGGTGATCTGGAGTTAATAGTCCATGGGCTTCATAGGGTTCACCCCCCCACAACCCTCCAAGACCACATCCATCTGATGCTTTATAATGTCTTGAACATGAAATGAAATATTATCTTTGCATAAGTTGGGATGGACATGCTCTTTTAGCTGAATATATTATTTGTGTGGTTCACCCTACATCACATTTACAATTCCACATTTCTAGTGAACTTGTGCGACTGTACCTGTACCTGCACAAAGCATTTTCCAGTTGTTAGCTAAGTTTTGTTTTCAGGATTTCAACTGAGACGTTGGCTGACAAGGTTAGTTAAGTTTCTTCCCTTTTATGTGGTAATGATGAACAATATTATTTAATAATAATATACTAACATTTACCCTTCCTTGAACCACCACCCTTATCGTGGTGGAGGGGTTTGTGTACCTGACTGATCCTAGGAGCTATGTTGTCGGGGTCAATTCCCCCCTGGTAGGGTCTCCCAAGGCAAACTGGTCCTAGTTGACAGCTTATGACTATGTCTTCCTGTAGGTCCACCACCCGCAGGAAGGGTTATAAGTGTCTGGTGCTGTGTGATTTGGGTAGCAACTGAAGGTGGAGGTCTGGGTGGTCCGATCCCTGATTGCCAAAACTAGCTCCAAAACTAGCTCCAACTGGGAGGAAGCCCGGGGGCGGACCCAGGACACACCGGAGGGACTATGTCTTTCAGCTGGCCTGGGAATGCCTAGGGGTCCCCCCAGAGGAGCTGGAGAAGGTGACTAGGGAAAGGGCAGTCTGGACTTCTGTGCTCAGGCTGCTCAGAGTACCAGATCCAAGCAAAAAAAAAAGAAAGAAATCTCATCACTGTTGACATGATCAGGGCCAGTGTCCTTTTTCACATCATCAGTCTGAAGTGATGATGATTAGTAGTGTTTTGTTTTTTTGCCTCTTCTAGTAGCACTCAGCTTGACATCATACCCACTGCTAACTGTAGAACCACAGGGTTCCCATCATCTCTACGATGAAACGCCCTGTGACCAGCCATCGCGGCCCGGTCGACGAACCCACAGCTGTTACGACGAGGTGACTGCTTTGACCTGTGACATCCGCCACGTACTGCCTCCCACACTGCAAATGTCTGCTGAAGTGACCTGCTCCTTGGTGCTTCCACCTTTCATCCTGCGACTCTCACCACAGCCAGTCATTCTGCTGCCCTGGCTACGCCGAAACAAACGATTAGCACTCTTATGTTTCTGATTTCACGCTGAAGGAAAAGCTGATCCTTGTAGTTTTTATAGTTGCCTGTTTTCTGTCACCGAAGCTGCATCTGTCCTTGTAGAATTAAAATCTACATATAGCGCAGTAATACATGCTGAGGTATGCCTGGCACCTGCCCAACAACAGCAGCTGACTTTTAAGCATATGCACATCTAATTTTCTCCAGAAGCTATGCAGACAAAATGAAATTTCCATAAAATTTGTACGGGAACATTTCCTCTTACTGCACTGATGTATTGAACTGCTTATTGAGTTTGAAACACTTTTTAGTGCCGCTAAAAGGAGAGAATTCGTGCTGACCATGGAATGGGGATGACTTTAGCACTCGTCTGCGATGACAAAGGGGAAGCAGAGAGTAATAAGAGAGAAAAACAGCGAGATTACATTATTACACAAACCTGAACCGGTCCTGAAAACAACCCATTTTCTTTGGAACATTTTTTATCACATCATGTTGTCATAACCCCAGAATATTCAATTTATACCAGAGGAGTTTTCTTATGTGTGTCAAACAGTGGCAGGGAGCACATTAACACAAAACATTTAATTGAATCTGCACTGATCTAATTAAGCTAGTTTGCTTGGCACCGTGGAATATTGTCAATATCTGCTCAGTGGTTTGACAAAGACGTCTCTATTTCCTCTCGCCCTAGAATCCGACGCTGCCAATGAAGTAATGGGAAGGTGAAAGAGCAGCCGTCAACGGGAGATGTGATGAGTGATGCCCTGTCCTCTTAATCACAGCATCGGAGAGGACTGTGGTTGCACAAACTGTGCTCTTATTCTGGCCCCAAGCGCTCGCCGCCCACTCTCAGCCTCAGCAATGCGCGATGCCTCTCCTCAGCCTAATGAGAAGAGGGAGGATGAAGAGAAGGAGAGCGACGAGGGATGGATGGAGGGGTGAGGTCTGGGTCGAGGCGGCCACAGACGCTGTCTCCGGCTTGACAATTAATAGATGGCCATTGTTTTTTTTTAAGGACTCCTACACACTTGGCCTGCGAGACGAGCTCTTCTTTTGGAGTAGCGAGCCTCTCATTAGACCGCTCTGACAGCTGACTACAAACACCAGCGAAACACCACTCCGAACGGTTCTGCATTCTAATGGATCCAGCAAATACCACGGCAATTAAAGGTGCACTCGTGGCACGTTCGTGAGCCCAATGTGGAGATATCAGGCGCTCGGCAAAACCAGGCCACGTATTTAACACGTGTGCCGCTGGACAAGCATGTTTAAGTGAATACAGTGTCAGAAGTGATTTAAATTGTACCATGAGCTGAACATTATTGTACAGTGAGGAAAATATCAGTCACAAATCATGGCCAGAAGTTTGGCTCATTTGTTTTTTTTTATTATTTAGATAAATTTTGTTTATGTTCTTGTTTTTTTTTGCTATACAGTGGTGCCCCCATTTTTCCATAGGATACATGTAAAACCAATTAATCCGTTCTGGACCCATGAAAACTCCCATATAAAGTATGTCTTACA
>JAQQAE010021340.1:0-10484 GCA_029823295.1 Pseudamia nigra | reverse complement strand
TAACATGAGTTTGAATGGAACTGGTTAAATCTGAACACAGCCACATCCCCAGTTATAAGAGGGTGTGCACACTTGTGTAACCTCATTATCTCATTTATTTTCACTTCACCTCCCTGAAAGGTTTCAATTTTTTCAGTTGAGTTGTAGAGGTTGTAAGTCGCATTAAAGGTGGAAAAAGTTGTGAATATATTTATTTTGGTGTCAATTTTTTACATCACAAAAACCTGGCATTTGAACAGGAGCATGTAGACTTTTTATACCACTGTACATGGATAACACAAAGTGTAAACACTTATTTCCATTGTGGTCCATGAAATGGAGTAATGAAATGACTATGTTGTGTGTCATGTCCAATGTGTTGTCATGTTATTTTGTAATAAGCTGCACATAGATATGTCATGAGCTGGCATCTCTGTGTTGGTACTGGTGAGAGGTACATAATTGGAATTCTTGAAAGGTGTCTTCTTTGGCAACAGATATTGTATGTTAAAATTTACATTTACTATATTATTACTCCTGTTTTTGCACAGTGAAGCATGTTGCATTGTAAAGCTTATGTTGCAGATTCGTATTTTATAAAGTGGGAAACGGCGTCTACAGTCGAGCATAATGTGTTACCGTATTATGAATATTGTTTTTCAGAATAAGGGCAAAAATCAGAATATTTTGTCCTTGTAAAGATTGTGTGTTGGAACTATTTCTCGACCACTCAGTTCTCCCAGATGTCAAACAAATAAATGCTTGTGTTTTTGCAGGGAGCTGGAGCTGTCACCTGTGTCTGGCTCTGCTGAAGGATAAAGCCTCCATATACCAGCAGAACCAGAGCTCTGCTCCCGAGTGATAGCTTAGCAGTCAACCCCGCCCCACGGCAACCAGACTCCACCCACCCAAGTGAAACATCATACCTCCAATCAGTGTGGGGGCCAGAGCTCCATCCAGATGTAGGTGAGCCAGATTGAAGATCAGCTTGGAGACTTTATATCAACAGCATCAATGGGGGAACAAACCAAAACAGACCTCAGATCAGTCAACACGGGGATCAATGCATCACTAACAAGCAGTCTGCAATGCCCCAGAGGCATGCAACTCCACACATGTAAATGTGCGTACATACAGCATAGACACTTTCCCACACACTTGACTGTTACAGACATCAGATGAAGAGACGGAGCATGCAGTAACCATAGTAACAGCTGTCACCATGGGAGCTCCCAGTAGCCCAGGGATTAGCATCACAGCTAATTATCTGTACCCTTTCACACTCAAAGACAGTGTGGACTGCTGATGCCACACTGGTTTATTTTTTACTCCATTTAGGGGTGAAAAGAAACCATCACCATACATATAGTATGATTTTTCCAAAAGAGTCCAAATGTTGAGGAATTTGGTGATTATTGTGATGATTGATATTACTGTTCTGGTTGCTAGTGGTCTTCTGTAGGGGCATTTGCCTGTGTAATTTTGTTTCATTCATTGAAGCATCTGTCTTTGGAAAAAAAAAACACTCGGTGCCAAGGTACAACATTATGCCAACACAATGACCCATTTCATTCCAAATAAATGAGATAAACATGCTCAAAGCCATCTTCATTTTCTGCCAAACTAGTGGCTTTGATGGCACAAACTCATCATATTTGGCCTTCACACTTAACGGTTGCACTGACACCAGCTTTTTATAGCTGATGCTGATCCTCAGTAGGTCACTTATTCCAAACACTAAAAATAAGCAGATACTGTAGGTTGCATACATGAATACCACCTCTTAACATTAATTTAAACCAGGATACAAGTCTTAATTTGAACAAGCTGACTTGTAATAAGTTAATTCTCTTATCTCAGATACAATTTTTATATGAATAAAATGAAACAAGAAACCATAAAGATTTGACCTTCATTCAAAGATGATTTTGTGCTTTTTAGAAACATTTTGGCAGCGACTTGATCTTCAATTTTTATTGGCCACTGTCGAAGTGATGATACACATTACAGACTGTAGCTGCTTTTCTCATTTGTCACAGAGGCAGATTTGCATGCAGATTGCACCTGTATGAATGCACTCACACATTTCACTAGTGTTATGTTGTACTGTTCTTTTTTTTTTTTACATTTTGTATTACCTGATATTCCATTGATATTGGGAGTTTTTCTAGTAGAATTTTGTAAAGTCTATGGTATAGCAAACACTTCAAGTATTGCTCCTAATGCATTATATGTACTGTATCGACATTTTCTATTTTTGTTATGACTGTGACATGTTTGAATTTGTTTTATTATTCTTATATGTCAGACCTCCATTATGAGTATTTGTAAAATGATGTACTTTGTTGTACTATTTTTATTTTTACATTTCTTTGGTATTAAAGCTGATTTAGCCTGACTGAAATAAAAATCACTTTGCATTTGAGTCCAGCTTTCACTGTTATTTATTATACTGTACCAGTGTTTCTTCATTTTTATTGGGCATTTTGTCATTGCTAGCCCTGTTTTCAACAGACCTATTTGTTTCTCTCTTAATCGGTTAAGTCAGTAGTGAAAGGTATTATAACTCTTATAATGTATAGTACTTTACTGATGTATTAGGCCACCTGTTTGTCTGGCATCATGGAGTCCTTTTAATGTGGACTCTATCAAACATATTAAGCATAATATTCAACCAATGAAAGGCATTTTTCTGTACAGGAATGCAGGTAAATATTAATAAATACTAATTTGGCATTTTAATCAAAAATGTGCTTTACTATCTTTCTACTTTTGGTTTTTCACACTATAAATACATCTTCTTGGTAATATCGATTTACTTAAGTGTGGTTTTAAATGCGGACCTTTTAATTGGTGACGCATTTCAAGAGTCAATTGGATTATTTTTGTAATCTAAGATTTTGCTGGTTGTTTCTAAGATTAAGTATCTAGTACAGTGTGCAAAAAAAAACAAAAGTACCTGTAATGAAGTCCCATAAAACCATATCAATATATCATATGTACTGTATTCATCTGCTTTTTAAAATTCCAATGCAGGTCAAAGAGTAAAGAAGTTGCGTTGCCTGCAGTTTGAGCATTCATGTTGTTGTGGAGCTGTCCGTGGTGCTGAAGAACTGCAACTATCAGCATTGTTCAATTTGATGCAATCTTAACCAGGTTTATAGAGTGGAAAAGCACAATGCCACTCCCTCTCAAAAGGGGGTGCTACTGCTTGTAAGGAAAAATGACTTATTTTAGAAGTGGTGGAACCAGTTTAGCTGAAACTTGCCACAGTTACTGACTGCTTCAAGATCCTCATCCTGCCAACTTTTGAGATAGGTGGAACTACTCTTTTTCAATAAGGAGTACTACACCTTGTAAGTAATAATGAATGAAATTACTTTTGGAATAGGTGGTGCTACTGCTTAACAATAAGCAATAACTCCAAAGTGTCTGAACTGATTTCCTTGAAACTTGCCATTGTTATTGATCAGTATAGAATCTCCACCCTATCTATTTGGAACAAGGAAAGACTTTGAAAAATCACAAAAATTCTGCGATTCAGTAATCACCTTGTGACCATGGCCAATCAAACAACTTCTGGTTGTCAATAGGCTCAAATGAACATTTCTGGCCATACTTTTTGTAAAAAGACCAGCAAGCCCAATCACAGAACACAGTATTTTATTGCACTCAACAGCAGACACCCAAGGACTCGCTCCAAACACAGACATCCAAAAACACCGTACAGCATACAGTCACCATATTTCAGCACAAAAACACAAAACCTTTGTGCTGAGAAGCTTTTAGGAAAGAAGGGGCCTACGTTCTGTACAAGGCCAAGACAACAGTGGCTTAGTGCAATTATTTGGTGCGTGTGAATCAGCCATGCTATGACATTAACAACACACAAAGGCGTGACATTAAAAAGATGCAGAAAATAACTGCACAGACTAAGAAGCTACTAAGCTACAGTTTCTAAATGTATATCATCTGGTTGTTGAGGTTACTTGTGGCAGTTGTAATGTAATGATAAGTAAACTAATACACTTTGGGGGTTTTTATACAATGTTTTTAGAATAACAGAAAAAATACTGTTGTTAGAATACAAATTTAATTAATGCTTTATACATTTTTTGTACGACATAGTGCACTTTCATTTGAGTTTCATAAAATCAGGGCTGCAGGTGCTCAGTACAAAACTATGTAAAATACTCATTTATCAAAGACACAATGTTGCTTTCAGGCAGCCAGTGTTGAAGATACGCTGCTCAAACACGTACAGCATCTGTGAAATGAAATGCAAATTCATCCGTCCGTACACTTGATCAATAATGGCAGCAGTGGGGGTGGAAGTATTGAACCAATTCTGTTAGTCCATGTGTGTCTCCAATTGTATGCAGGCATGTTTATGTGTGTGTGCGTGTGTGTCCTCTACAGCCTTTCAAAACCAATGGAGCAGAGGAGGAATATAGCGTAGAGCAGCATTAGACAGAGGCCCAGACGGCGGTCTAACCTCCAGCGGTTCAGATGGACACATAGGACCTAGAGACATATTCACACAAAGAGAAAATCTAGTTTCACTGAAACTGAAAACTAAAAAACATCTTAGACTGCAAACCCAGTGTAAAAATAAAGACAGTAAGTGAAATGTAAACAGCAGAGCTCAGTTACAGTAGGTGGAATACGAGGATCTACTCACAGTAAGTGTGACTGAGGCCAACAGCAGGATCACAGAGTACACCAGACCTTTGCTGTTGATTGTCACCTACAAATAAAGCAATAGTGGGTTATACTGAGCCAGATTATGACTGCATAATTTATTATGATTATTATGGGCAACATTGTAGTAGAAACATGCTCACATTTCCCCTTTAGAAATGCTAATTCAAACATACACACTTGTATTTTTTTATTGTTTTGCATGCTTTATACAGTGCATTTCTACGATCAGTGACACTTAATTATAAATCTGTCCTTTAAACTGCAGCCTTTTACAATTATATCACTGCACATGTTGATACTGCGATTACGACAGTGATTTGATTAACTGTGCAGCCCTGTGTCAGATTATTGTATATTTTCAACAGGTTTCTGCACTCATTTGTTGGGCCTGTTAAAACTGCAGTTAGTGGAAATCAGGGGAAATGCCAGACTTCTGCAGTTCTCTCCTCTTTGTGCGGTACCTAAACATCTGATGGTCACATTTTTATTTACCCTGTTACATCTGTGATTAGTCCTTTGTCACATAAACTTGTGTCCTGAGGTAGATTTTCTATAGCCTGTAAACACAGAGTAGAGCAGATGCAGAAGTCTTGCTTGCTTGTCTTATTTCCTGTGAAACCATTTGAATTTCAACATGCTGAAAGCTAATTATGGAGTTTATGCTCAATTGTGCCAAAAGAATATTGCAATGTTGAACAATAGTGATATATTTCTTTTATAGTTTTAAAAGGCAACTGTTTCCACATCTGAACATTTGTCCATGTAGCAGTAAGTGTTCTTATCTTACCACTGATCCATAGCTAACTATGAGAGTCCTCAGTGCCCAGGGGAAGCCCAGACCCAGCAGAACATCAAAAATGTTACTGCCGATAGAGTTGGACACTGCCATGTCCCCCATACCTGCAACAAACAAAAAACTCCATTGGGAAGCTGAGATGTACTGGAGAAGACTTTACACAGCACGCTAACTCTCCATCAATACAAGACCATGGCAAAAATAAATGCAAGTCTGGATGGAGATGGATGGTTGCGTAAGGTTACAGAACAATGCTGTGGCAATGCATACTCTAATTAAAACGAAAGATGGTCTACTGAAATATTACAATGTGTTGCCTTTTGGGGGATGGGCAGATTAAGTTATCACTACATTGACAGGTATGATAGGGAATCATTTGTAATGAGAAATGCTGTCTTTATAGAACATTATGCCAAAGTGAAGTTTCCCTTCCATTTATTTCATCTATTTACTTTTTTGTCAGTGGGCAATGACCCGTTCACTTTAAGTTATAGTACAGCCCTTGGTCGCTGGGGCACCGTTCAGTTGGCTCCAAGAAGCCTGATTCCCATAGTTACTTTGGACTTCTGTCTGAAAATACTAAGTGAATACATTTTTGTCATGAGTCATTTTGGTCTGAAACGTTTTATTTGGAGCCTCTAATAATTGATCTGGTAGTCCACCTCTAACTTTTTGCTCCCTTACTAAGATATTACGGCAAATAATCTGACAACTCGCTGCTGTGCTGACTGACATGCGGTTATGGTAACTCAACTCGCTAGTGAAGTCAGACCGAGTCAAACCTTCGTATCTTCCATTTATTCAATATAGGGATAGTTCTACTTGAGATACACTAAACTGGAGTTGTGGGTAAGTGTTTACACTAATAACACTGTAACATGACTTTGGCACTGCTTGGTGAAGTTTCACTGCGTCAGTAAATTAACATATTTTTCCCCTGAGTCCCCTGGCATGCTGCGCTCCAGTAGCACTGCCGCCATTCATCCAAATATGGTTGCATCCTGTTTTTGTTTCCAAGATGTCATCCAGAAAGTGGCAACCTGATTGGCCTCAAGACGGCCCTTCAGAAACTAATGCATGGCATCAACCCTCACTCTGTCCACTAATATGTTTTTTATACATTTGTGCAACTTTTTATCAGAGTGATCATTAAAATCCTGGCCAAACCATTTTTGAAGTCATAGTGACAATAGACGCCATATTCAGTTATTCAACTTGTGCTTCTTTGTTTTATTAGTTGAGAGTATTTGAAGAAGTATGAGTCAATCAGCTGGAGACAGTGCTCATTGTAACAGCATGTGAGTTGGTGCAATATGCTACTTTAGGGCATGTAAAGATTCATGTGTTATATCTGCAGGCATTTATGTTATTCAGAAATTATCACTGGTGTGCTGAATAAATAATGAACTTCAAACAAACTGAACAGTTATTTAATGCACAAACCCTTACCCTAAATTCTACCTTAAATTAACCTTAGAAAGACAGGTCATGACCTTCAAATTTAATAATTTACACCCCTATAACCAGGACCCATACCTTGTCGAGCGACAATGAGGCTGGCCATGCAGTCAGGGACACTGGTACCAGCTGCCAAGAAGGTGATCCCCATGAGGACCTCTGGGATTCCAAGAGTGTAGCTGATTATGGTCACCTACACAGAAAACAAAGTCACTTTACATGTGCATGTGTGTTTATGTGTTAGTGTGTGGTTTACTGTGTATATGTTTCATACCATCCAGACCATGAGGTAGGAAAACAGAGCTATCCAGAGTGTGGAGGACAGGAAGGTGAGCAGGTACCAGCGCTCCCATCGAGGACGGGTACAGTTGGGGATGGTGCAGTAAAGTAGGACACTCACTGGCCAGGAGAGCAGCCACTTCACACGCACACACCAACCATCTGAGAGCATGACAAAACACTTTATTTGCATATTTCAGCTGAAATGACAAATAAACCCTTGAACATTTTTTTAAAACCAAAGTTGATGCCAGAAAATGCCTTGCACTACTTGACAAAAGGAACCCAAGTATGAGCTTTTCCTCCTTTGGCAAGAGGAGCAAGACAACCCTAACCCTAAAGCCAAATTTGGCAAACTAGGACAAAAACTGTTTTTCTGTGTCCATATGTCAACATTACAGATTTTTAAAGATCCTAGAAGGCCTTTTCACTGAATCAGGGAAAAGTGGCTGCGCGTGTCATTTTGTGACCAAGAACTAACAATGTACATGTAACACATTATTTTTCATAACATTCTGCAACAGCCAGTTTGTGGCTTTATACTTCACACATTCAACTTGTCGAGTTCCAAGGGTTGTTTTATTCACAACAATTAATTAATAATGTCAGGCTGTGCAATAATATAATGTAAAAATTCTGTGTGTGGTAATATTTTGGATTCAGTGGTTTATGGTTTGCATGGACAATTCAACTAGAAATCAGAGTAACAGTCCAGTCAGGTTAATTAAAAATGTCACATGTAACCAGCTTAAACAAAACAAAGTAGTCTGATCATAATACATTTTCAATCAGAATGAGAGGGAAATATTGGTGTAATCTTTTGATGACCTAATCCATTGAAAAATAGTCATCCAAACAGTTTGATTCTGATTGTTTCTCTTTAGGAAATGTGATGAGGTTTTAGGATTGACAGCAAAAAATGTTTTTTTCCCAGAACACGTGGATCTATTTGGGTTGTTTTTAAAAATAAAAGTTAAAAAAAAGGTCAGAAGACTTACATTCTGATTTAATTCTTTGAGCGTGTGGATACACTTCTTACTGGATCAGCATCCATGTCAAACAAGATGGAATCTTTCATCAGTGATTCAATCAGACTGAAGAAATATGGTCCATGTAAACACAGCTAGTGGCACTGATTAGAGAAGTGAAGTATACTAAAAATACAAACTGCAGTTGCCTTTTTCAGGTTTTTGTTAGTCTATGTTTTAGTTGGCCCAAAATGATCTGTAATGTGTGAAATCTTCATTGAAAACCAAGCAAAGAGACTCAAATGTCTCACAATAATCATAATCAAGTCCTTATTTACAATATCAGTCTCGAGCTGACACACAATTGAGCTCACCAAAGGATACCCATTGTCTTTGAGCATATGTTTGTATGCTTACCTGGCATGGTAAAGGGTTTAAAAGCTGAATGCTCCTCCTCCCCTTCCTCCTGCTCTTCCTCTTCTTCCTCTTCCTCTTTTGGCTGTGCTCCCCCTCTCATCTCACCTCCTGTCTCTTTACTCCTCTCTCCCTCCAAAGTCTGTGTGTCTCCTTCGGCCACCGTCCCATTCTCTCTGCCCCATGTCCCACTGGTGCCCTCCTCCCCGGTGGCGCCTCCTTCCTCAAGGCCCCCCCGAGCCCGGATCAGCCTCTGCCTCTGTTTGAGGAGAACAGAACAGAGAGAAGCCATAATGACATGAAAGTGTGTGGAAATGACTTGGTCTCTGAGTTAAGTGTGGGTAACAATGCGAGCACTGGCAGAGGGAGTGATTTGAGCAGCCAGGCGTGTCCTCACATTCACCAGAGGGGATTTGGAAAGTGTGGATCAGGGTCATGGCAAAGAGCAAGGCAGCATTGACTGTTTAATTTGGCAATAAAAATGGCAAGCACACATGCAGGAGAGGCAAGAGTGAGGAAGCAGATTTGAAGATTGAGTTTGCTTTTGTGTTTGAGATAATGTGATGCAGTCGTCAGTAGAGTGTGAGAGGGATTATTAGATTTCTTCACAATGGAAAGATGTTACCTAGCTTCACAGTGCATATGTATCTGCCTTTCTGCTCACCTACAAAGCTTATGCTGAAGAATTGTTTCAGTTAGAATCACTCTATTAAAACTATACTAAACACTATAATACATTACCAATTAAATGTTTGGACAAAAATTCTCCTTAAGTGGTTTTCCTTTATTTTTTATTATTTTCAACATTGTACATTAATACTGAAATATTCCAAACTGTTAAAGAACATGTGTGGTATTATGCAGTAAACAAGAAAGTGTCAAATAACCCACAATGTATTTTATATTTTAGATTGTTCAACGTAGACACATTTAGCTTTGATGACAGCTTTGCACACTCATGGCATGGCACTCATGAATCCTAAACAGCTCATATATGATAAGATTCCTAGTCTTATGTGTCCATGTTCTTGTCGGTGCATAGGTCAGGTGTCCTAATACCTTTGTCCATGTAGTGCGTCTAAAGTCAGCAATTTGGACTGAATGCATATTTTATCATCAACAGGAGACACAAAGGAACCAAATACTACACTCTCACCAGGATTTAGTCTAACAATAGCAAGTTAGTAAGAACTTCTTCTCCCTGTGCCTGTTGTAGGTGCATTGAAACTACAACTTTATAAATGTGTGATTCACTGAGGACTGTGGTGACACCGATGATCAAAAACATAGTATGACACTGTCTGAACAGCAGTGACACTGGATGCGAGGAGTGTGAGGCGCTGACAACACAAACCTCACCATGCATCTAAGCCTCAATATGATGAGCTCATGAAGAGACAGAGAAAGGTTCTACTGAATGAAGACAGACTCCAATAAGTGACGAGCAAAAGATAAGGACAGTGTGAACAGTGTACACATCTGGCTAGACTTCATCAGTCTAATATAATTTAATATACCACCAACACAAAGAAACATACATCTGAATAAAGAAACAAAATAAATAAGTTCTATAATATATAGCTACATAACAACCAAGGTCTGCCACTTTTGTGTTCAGCTTGGAGTGTCACTTTCAGTTGAATCATTGTTTTCAACTCCATGATGCCCAGTTGACTGTTTTATTACCAATACATTGCATATTTTAATGGCATACAGTATTTATAATTGTTTTAAATGTTTGACTCCTTAAGGATCTTTAAGAGTTGGTATTGATATTTTTATTGTCAATACAAGCCTGGGATTACTTTCATCAAATACAGTGGGGACAATAATTATTGGGAAATGTAAAAATGTGCAAGTTCACCCATTTAAAAAGATAAGAGAGG
>JAQQAE010021339.1:0-10484 GCA_029823295.1 Pseudamia nigra | reverse complement strand
CATACCTCCACCTCTCTAATGTGTTAATTGCGTTAAAAGTTTTAATCTAAATTAATGGATTAATCAGGATTAAGGCGTTAATTAACCTACTGTTTACTTCTTTGGCTTTGGATCAGTAACAGTGATTGTGGCTATAAACCAGAGTGTCATGGTACAAAAACAAATATGTGAGTGAACTGTAGCTCTTTTACAAGTCTAATGTTCTCCGTCTACATTCTGTCATTGACTTTGTGAAGAGCAAGGCGACTGATATAGTCGCAAACAAATCAGGACATGCTTCATGAGCTGCTGTTCACGTGACGTGTGAGCAGCCCACGTCCACAGAAATAAATGAAAAGTGAAAACTAGAGATATCAGTCGACCTCAACTCCAGAACATTATCCGAGCTAAAGTCGCTAACGCAAAACTACCTACGTGATTAGCGATTCTCTCTTTCTCTCTCTCCATATGTTTTGTCCGTTGCTTAAATCCACACACCTCCCCTGGGTCTGTGAATTCAGGATTATGAATCCAGGTGCTAATAACACAAACATGCTGTTCATTTTTAATCACAACAGTGTGCGGTACGCTTGTCTTTGTAAGTAGGCCTACATATTCTTAAGGAGTGATGTAATCTCTGCCTGATTGATATAATTCGTCACGGTGCTAAATAGGGGAAATGGTAATATAAGCATTGTTCTGGTTTGACTTTTTGGCCCAAAAAGTTTGACAACCACTGTATTAGGGTACAATGTGGAATTGGTACAAAAACGATTAGAACCTGCCTGAGACAGTTTGTCATCACCTCATAAGTGATAAATAGCCTGGAATGTGAATATGTTCTTATTTGTTTGTTTGTAATGTTAGTTCATCTATGTCTGACACGCCGCCATACTGTACCATGAACTGACGCACAATGTTCTGAAACTGTTGGGTCGTCATTTGTCATTTTATTGTCTCAAAGAGATATATTTAACTCTAATGATTTTTGTGTATCAGTTCATCATTTTTCCGTGTATTAGTTGAGTACTTATGCATATTAAAAAATATTGCATGTTGCTCATTCACATTATGAATACAGTGTGGCCACCTCTACACATCGCTGCTACCCTAGTGGAAAATTCCTAGAGCTGTCACTGTTACCCATCCATTATTAGGAGAAAATTCGTCATTCCCTAAGTGACCTTGGATCAGATTCTAACAGAAAGATGTCAACATACAATAATAAGATACAGTCTGTATGTATTTGTGGTAGTGGGATGGATTACCCCATCAGTAGGCACCTCCTTCCCTCCACTAGCCTGTGGGCCACCCTTGGGCAAGGTGCAGCACCCACTAAGCCCCCCGTGAAGGGTTGCACATGCTGGCTCGACAGCAGCAGTTGGCAGTTGTACATCATGGCAGACGCATCATATTGTTACGTGACAGCAGTGTAGCAAGCGTAGGAACTCACAAGAGTCACTGGTTGGCAAACGCTAGATCCAGTTAGGAGATCACTGCAGGGCAGCCTTCCAGTACCCGGGCTGTCATGCATTCACATTCTGTCAGAGCTGTGTACTGGATGGGCCCGGAGACGAGTCTTTGCCCTGTGCAAGCATCTACTCATTACCTGATGCCCTGGCATCCGACGTCAGTCTGGCTCCATGGAACGCGCCGAGCAAAGAGGACGTTGGCTTCATTGTCATCCATGACCGATCAGCCAATGATGACGTATTTGTGGTTAAAAAGTCAGGAAAACTCAGTTAGGTCACGCAATGGGGCTAATGTCATTTTGACTATAATTTGCTGTAATTTGGGTTGTTTTTAAAGTTAATATTTAGGATTTTAAAATTAGAATTTTGCTGCTAGCAGTGGGGCTAATGCACCGAGGCTTGAATTACTGGTTATGACTTATGATGTAAGAAATCTAAACATTCAAAATGACTTGTTTTTCTTGTCATCCATATTGCCGAGTGGATTTCTAGGGACCGGCTAAACTGAGTAAGTGCATGTCTTTGCGGCTTGTAGTTTATATCATTTTATATTAATGAATGAATTTTCATAATACACTGGGACCCCGTCTTACAAATGCGTCGACATACGACATTTTCAGGTTCCGAGTAAGATGTCGGGCAAAATTTTGCTTTTAAATGTAAGTGAGCTCCTGATGACCATGGATTCCATCATGCAGGCTGCCTGGCACATTCTCTAAGGATGTCAGGTGGCCATGGAGAACTGAATGACGGCAGTAATTGTTCAGTTGTGACATCACATTCATCCAGAAATCCAAACTGCTTTTTTTCAGGACTATGTATCTGAAAATACACTCTGTTTTGTCTCCTTCAAGCAACAATTTGGATATTTTAAGATGGTTATTAGAGACCCTAGTCTTAAATTACAACAGGAAAAAACATTTGAATGATGCGTATGCACTCAAATGCAACATCATTTTTTACTGACTCCTGCTTTGTACTCTGTTAACAATTAAAATGCATCTGCCACAGTACACATCACTGAACTGTAAAAACGGACATATTATCCAGAGATGCTGTTGTTGTTCTTCATTTTTCTTCCAGTTTTCTCTTCCATCCTGCTTACACTGCACTCAAAAGCAAAGAAACCAGTGAAAATCTTTCATCAGCACAGCTTGTGTCCAAATATCTTGTGAAAAACTGTTTGTTTAACATTCTCTCTGTCGTCCCTGTTGCAGAAATGCCACCTCGCTTTTTTGGGTCACTGACGTACAAATTCAGGCCCTGTTGAGCTCGACATGCAGCACAATCATACTCAGCTAGATATTTGATTCCTTAACCTGGCAGAAGGAGAGGTTTTATTCACAATTGTGAATACTGTGAAAATCCATCTTTCTTGGGTTTTGAGGTTTACATAGAGTCTTTGATGTAAAATAAAAATTGTTAAAATATGATCTTGTTCACTACTGTCAGTCCTGAGAAATTCACATAACATGTATAACAGGAAATAGAAACCATTTTGAATTTTTGTGAATTGTGACATAACAAATCATAAGCAGTCTCAAGTCCCAGACAATTATTTTCAAGGTAAAGTTACCATTACAGAGTCACACATAAGAGGTACAGAGATAAATGAGTGTCACAGTATGGGACCTTTAACACTTACATTTATATCTGTTAGAGGTCGGCCCATTATCGGCGCCAATATTTGGAATTTTGACGTATATCGGTATCGTATTTTTTAAATCCGACGGGCCGATATCAAGAAATCAATTAAAAACTGGGTTATTTTGGCTCAGCCGCCCCTCTCTCTCTCCTGCTGCTTCTGTCTGCAGCATTGTTCCGCCCACCGCGCCATCTGATTGGTTAAACAAGTCACGGTATGTCTAAGACGTGTGCGTGTCCTCACACACACACACACACGGCAGGGAGGTAACGTTTTCTCGTGTGGAGAACTTAAGCTCTGGAGAGCGAACATATGTGTCAAAGGTAAATGCAGAAAACGCTTATGAAATTGTAATAAACACTCCAGTGCTCTATGTCTCTAAACTACCACTAATGCTACAGTGTGTAGCAGAATATAGCGGAGTAAACATTAGCTGCCTCCTGTACTGTACCTCGTACGTACCTCCCGACATGGCTGTAAATTACTTGAAAGAAGGTGCTGATAATATCGACAGCCAAACAGTCCGTGATAGTAAAAGCATGTGTGTGTGAGAGAGAGAGAGCATGTAAAAAACTCAATTCACTTGTTTTATTGTAGGGAAACACGCTAAGGTGGAGGCTGATTAGTTTATAGCATAACATTAGCTCAGCGGTCTGGCTGTAAATGCTCAGACTATGAATTAGCACTGGGGAGAATGTATGTAATGTGGAGAATAGTGTGTGTTTGCGTGAAAGTCACATGACAAACTCTAAAGCTCACGACTACGACAATAACTTGTGAGTCTAGGATCCATGCACTTCTGGACCTATTTATTTTCTGTTTGTTTGGTCAAATGAACATGCTTTAGGCATTTAAATAAAGTGTTTGTATTATCCAACATTTTTGCACCAATTTTTACACTTTTACTGCAAATGAATATTGGCTCCAAATATCAGTTATCAGCCTCTTTATCTACTAATAATCGGAATCGGCCCTGAAAAACCCATATCTGTCGATCACTAATATCTGTACTGCTTATACAGTACGTGCCCATGAAATGACCTCTGTGTTGTCAAAATAGTGTGTTGATTTTAATTTTTCATTTCCAGGGGTGTGTTTGTACCTCTGCCATATACGTTTCTATTACCTGCCCACTGATTATCAGAAAACACTGAACTGCAGATCATTCTCCAAGCAACCTCAATCATATTTTGGCAGAAAGCTATCAACAACACTTGATAATACAATTTCAATACCTAATTTTCTACAAAAGAAAAAAAAAAGTCAGGAATATTGGTTGCTGCAAATGTGGGAGGGGCATATTTTAGCTTGCACATGATTGGTTATTATTTGTTGTGTTTTAAAAAGTTGCACTTCAGACTTTAAAATTTGAAATTCTACATGCATACAGGGCTGGAACTAATTCATTAAAACTTGACAGTGATTGGTTAGAACTTGTAATGTCACAAATTAGAAGAATTCAAAATGCCTTGTTTTTGCTGATGTCCGGCTTGTTATGAGGAATAAACTCAGATTTTCACAGCTTTGATTTTTACATCACAGACTTTGCACACACGTCAAAACCATTATGGGTGCATTTTCACGGTATGTGACCTTTAAGACATGGGCAGTATTGCACATATGCATCAGGCTGCGTTCAGAGATAAGGCATGATTCTTGCTGCCGTGTTTGTGGAGTATTATATAGATATATAGCCGCACAGAAAACACAACAACTGGAAGCGCCAAGGCGTTTATGAACCTGTCACACTGATGACTTACGGTGTCTGACTGGTGAATGTAGGGTCAAACCAGAAAGAAATAAAAGTATTGCAAGGTGTTTTTTGCTGCAATGCCTTCAGAAACAAGCAACATGTAAAAAACAAGAAAAAAATACACACTTCATTCCATGTTTTTCTTGATTTGCATCTCATCAAGGCTCAAACCCTGCCATGTTTGTAGGACTGTTAGTCATAGCCCTGAAAAATGGACCAAACATGTTTTTAACATTCGAAAATAATTTTAAAATGTGCAAAACAATAAATAAAAAATGTCTATCTGAAAACTGCCTGTGTTTTTTCTTTCTTGAAGCAACTATTTGGATATTTTAAGATAATTTTTAGAGTCCCTTATCCTGTATTTCGATAGGAAACGAAATTTAACGTGCCACACTGGCTCCTGCTGTGTGCTCTGTTAAGAATTAAACTGCATCTGCCACAGTACACACCAGCAGACTGTTAAAAAGGACACATAAACCAGAGATACTGTTGGTGCTCTTCATTTGTTTTCCAGTTTTCTGTTCCATGCTGCTTGCACCTCTCTCAAAAGCAGAGGAAGCAGTGAAACTCTTTCATCAGCACAGCTTGTGTCCAAATATCCTGTGAAATACTGTTTAATATTCTCTCCATCGTCCCTGTTCAAGTGATGCCACCTCGTTTCGATTGGGTCAGAGAATGTACAAATTCAGGCCATCTCGTGCTCTACTTCCAGCAAATCATGCTCAGCTCGATCTTTTATTTTATATTTGATTGCTTGACACGGCAGAAGGAGAGGTTTTATTCATACCATCTACATTAGCCCCATTTCTGCCAACATTTCCGGGAACTTTTATTACCAGGAATGAATTTAAATTGGTAAAATAATTCCTGGTAATCTGTGTGGTTTGCTTTTCCACTGCAGCCTAAAGTTCTGGGTAATTTTTTCAAATCACACTGATGATGCGTGACTCACAGAAAAAATACTGATGTCTTAAAAGTCATTACCACAAAAAAGTTGTAATTGCAATTAATAATTAATGCATAATTTTTATGTAGTACTTGAAAAGTGCTTATATGTTGATGCTATGCAAATAAACAGATGATATAAGGTCAGATTTTAATTTAATTTGGATGGATGGAAAACAAATAACAAACAAAAGGTGCAAAAACAATGTGTTGTGACACTAAATGAAAGAGCGGTGGCGGCGAAGCCCAGACCTTTTGCGATTTGCCGAAGGAGGCGGTCATGCTACTCCGACCGAGACTTCTTCAGCTTTCCGAGGATTTGTTTTGGCGTGTGCCCTACGTTAAGCTCTGCTTGCTTGTCGGCTATTTTCCCCTGTGCTTGGTCATTTTGAGTCGTGATTCAAAGTCCCACTGAGTTTCCTTCTTCGGCAAAGATGCTGAAAAGAGCCTGGTCCTCGTTGTCCGTCCACATCTCATAGCTTGTCTTCATTTCTTGGTCCATTCTCCAAATGCTTCACAAAAGGACGTGAAGCTGGTAGAAATGAAATAAACACGTTTGCAGCAGCACATTGGCTTCCATGTATGGAAGAGCAAAATGCTAATGTGTTCCACCAATCAGCCTTCAGCGCACAGCCCCGCCCCTTTAAGAACTCAAGTTCATCTGAAATGTCCCAGAACTTATTCTGGAGAAAGTTTGGGGTTGGGAAAACTTTTTAACTCAGGTCGTTGAGATGGAAAGCTCTTAAAAGAAGCTTCAGCACTGAGCTGGTGCTATTACTTTTTGATGGGGGTGTTACTCCTTGAAAGTGGCTGAACTGATATACTTGATCCTACAGTGCCTCATTTCAGTCAAGTTTCGGGTGGGATAGGTGGTTCTATTGAATGTTGATGGGTCCACTACAACGAATATCAAAAAAGATGCAATAACTCAAAAGTATTTGAGCCCATTTCCTTGAAACTTGCTGCAGTTATTTACCACTACCAACTTCTGGGATACTAGGTGGCACTGCTCATTCTGGAATGCACCAACATTTGCTTGAAAATGGCTGAACCACAGTGACTGACCACATCATAACCTGCATCCTGGTATTTTTCGGGATGACTGATACTACTGCCTTTAAACACGGTATATTACTGCTGTTGTAAAAACAGCATATTTTGCCGTGAACAAATTTACTTGAAAGTTGCTATAATGACGACTTATAATAACCAACCTCACCCTGTCAACGTTTGAGATACATGGCAGATATTAATAGATGGACAGGTTACATATAAAAAAAGAGAAAGATCTTGAAAGTGGCTAAAATCAATTTACTTGAAACCTGCCATAGATTCCATCTTGTCCACTTTGGGATGGGACACGCCACTGCTTGGAACAAGTATGGACTTTGAAAAATCTGATCGTCTGAGGACTTCTAGAATTGCACATTTTATGTCATTTCCATTGTTTTTCAACTTTTATGTACAGTAGTTTTGTCTTTGTGTCTTAAGCATCTGTTTTTCATCTTTTTGTGTCTTTTACAAATCAGTTACACAAATCATTTGACTGATGTCTTTCATGTATTTAACTGTGTCTTTGTTTTAGTTGCAGTATTGTGCGTGAACTTGAGGGTTCTGAATGGCACCTATAAACTAAGTGTTATTACCTCCATACGGGTTGTTTTTGCCAGCGTTTGTCTGTTAGTTAGTTAGCTACTTAGCAAGATTACTCAATAAGTAATGAACGGATCTTGATAACATTTTCAGGAAAGGTGTGAAATGGGACAAGGAGCAGATGATTCAATAGTGGTGATCCAAATCACCATCTCAGCTTGCATATTTTTTTTGTGCTGACCAATCAAAATCTAGAAGGCCTGGGGCATAGGAAAAAAACACTAATCTTCTCTGCACCATGATGGAGGAAAAACTGACTGACAACTCGGTTTATGATCTGACACTGAAAGATTTCCATGAATGTATGAAGCAAGAGAACGTCCAGAACATCCATTACAATTTGGGACGTTACTTTGTGAGAAGGACACTGACTCTGCATCGACAATCATCACATCAAATCTCTAAATAGGCTTCATCTTGATAAATCAACCACAGATTTGAATTTTAATCCACCATATTCTCATCTGAAAAATCTTTGACCACTAGTTTGTGAGCCTTAAGACTCACCTACTTAGGCAGGCATTTGGCTGACCCGCATGCTGTATTTTAGCTTTGTTTTCACTTTTAACTGTGTTTTTGTTTTATTGCTTTTAACCTGTTGTACAGCGACCTTGAGTGCCCTGAAAGGCGCCTTATAAATATAATGTATTATTATGATTAAATATAGTAGTACTTCAAAACGTGGATTGTTGCAGGTGCGTAAAACGCTCCCTGTGGACACAGGCCCCAATAATGTCATATGTGGGAAAATTCAGCCTTTAAACTTGAATAGTAATCATAATTTGACAATTTTGATGATAAGAAATGACAGAGCATTTTTGGCTGCATTTGAAATTCGCCATGTCCTTCACTTCCTTCACTTTACCAGCCTTATTTCTCGAAGAGCGTCTCCATGCAGGGATTTATCCCCAGCCTCCCGGGAAAATCCTCATCCTACGCAGCTGCTGCAACATCGACATGAGCATGAGCTACAGACAACAGAGCTGTATTTCTGTTGTCTGTACAAAATTTGAAGGAGTGTACTTCTTTTCCAGTATGTCAATATAATGGGCATGACTGCACTGCATGTGCTTGCTTGGAGAAAACAGAAGTGAGACGGAGTGCAGGAGACAAAGAGAGCAAGGGAATCCGTGAGCGAAAGACTCAAACTCCCGGTCCTCGCTGTTCTGCTTCTGACATCTGCAGCGTCTGAGCTCGTCACAAATCAAAACAGGCTGCTTCTTCGTCTACTTCTTGGAAGACGATGGTGCTGTCAGAACATCTATCAATAAAACACTCTCTCACATACACACGGATACAGTATGCACACAAACACCGACTGACACGTGTATGCGCACGCACACTTCTGGCATAAAGATGAATGGCACACATCAATGTTCCCATCTTCCACATGCCGCGGGGCCCGACATAGGAGCCTCTGCAGCAAAGGAGAGTGGAGTTATCCTCATCCAACTCTGCCACGACCGTGAAAATGACTTAAAACAATGTATGTCACTGTTTTTTTTTTTGCATCATGTTGGATAACGTGAAGCAGAAATGTCCGATTTATGAGCTTACATCCAAGACTGGAGCGTCGTAGACTGACACCCTGTCTGTGATGAGCGTGTTTCCAAACTGAAAGCAAAAAAGCAACACATTTATGTTTACTCACTCGCAACAAGACACACAGGGAGGTTTATTTTCAGTTGAGCTCCACGGGGGCTTTATTTCCCATAAACCTACACTGGGTGATTGTCGAATAAAAGAATCAAGGCAGATGGGCTGACGTTTTGAAGGCTGACACTCTTTTCTATTTTGATGACTGGATGTTTGGGATGACTCAGGGCCCGGCTGCTCAGCTGAGAAGGTTCTGTGAGTTTGCCAAGGATTTGTTTGTTGGACTGTGATGAGAGCACCACCTCACATTCACTGATATGGTGCACAGAAACTCATAAATTTACACTTACACCAGTCAAGTCTGTCCACACATGCTCCTCCAGAGGTTTTCATCCAAATTGTCCATCCAAAAGAATAAATATCTATTCAGTCAATAAAAAAACTGTTAAACAACCCAGAACATGTTAGGTATTTCAGATTGTCCAAAGTAGCTACGTTTAGTTTTGATGACAGCTTTGCACACTCGTGGCATTCTTTCATCAGATTCATAAGGTCACTTTGAACTGTTTGTTCCTTGTCAAGTATTAATTTGTGTCATCTCTTGCCTTCTTAAAGTGCTTTAGATCATCAGCTATACTTTTAATTGACAGTGTCTTTCCTATGCGTTCCAGCATAACTATTCCCCATTCTGACATCAGGTCTCTTTTTCATATTTTTGCTGTGCAGTGCAAAATTCATTAAAGTGTTTATATGCATATGAATGTGTTTTAAAACCCAGCTTACTATACCTCGCAGATACAGTACGTGATCACTATCCTGCAAATTACTCTTTAAGCACGGTACATTTTCTTGGCTCTAGCAAAGTGGTCTTTGAAGCATCAACTTATAAAATCAAGAATCCAGTTGAAGTCATGTGTGACTAAAAACAACTCAAAATAAGTCAACAAAAGCAGTAAAGTCAGTCAAATGTTTGGACACACTCATTGTAATTATTTTCAACATTGTTGGTTAATACTGAAGTCATTCAAAATGTGAAAATTATGTTTGGAATCATGTGTTAAGCAAAAAAAAAAAAAAGTTAAACAACTCAGAACTTATATTTTAGACTGTCCAAAAAACCATAATATTTAGTTTTGCACAAAAATGGCATTTTCTTATTGCATACACAATGTATTGGGCTGGAATAGTTTTTAATTTGTGCCATTTATTTCTGTCTTAATGTGTTTTAAGCCATCAGTTGGCTTGTGGGTAAAGTCAACAGCCCCATTAGTGCTACTACAACTACTGTACAAATCCATATTATGGCAAGACAGTCCATCATTACTGTACTTTAAAAATGAAGGTCACGCAGTGTGTAAAATCCCAAGAACTTTGAATGTGTCCCCATGTGCAGTCACCAAAACCATCAAACACGATGCTGGAACGGGCTCCCATGTAG
>JAQQAE010021338.1:0-10484 GCA_029823295.1 Pseudamia nigra | reverse complement strand
AACACAAGCTAACGGCTGTTAGCCGCTAGCCTCTGTTAGCTTGGCTAATGGCTATTAGCTTCCGGGTCTTTCACGTCTGAGACCCGGAAGTGACTACAGGTTAATGCTATTAGCCGTTCGCCTGTGTTAACTTGGCTAATGGCTGTTAGCTTGGCTCACAGCTGACTATTCGTTGACCGATTAATTCTCGTTGTCAGAGTTAAATTTTTTGCAGTTTTTTTCCTCGGTTTACGAATTTCTTGGTGTCAGATGAGCTCATTGTCAGAGGTACTACTGTATTGGCTTAAGCAGGGAGACATGTCTGCCACTGCAGGATTTGAGTCCCTGGCGGCGTAGTGTGTTATTGATGATAGCCTTTGTTACTTTGGTCCCAGCTCTCTGCACTAGGTCCCCCATGTGGTTCTGGGATTTTTGCTCACCATTCTTGCGATCATTTTGACCCCACGGGTTGAGCTCTTGCGTGGAGCCCCAGATCGAGGGAGATTATCAGTGGTCTTGTATGTCTTTCATTTTCTAATAATTGCTCCCACAGTTGATTTCTTCACACCAGGCTGTTCACCTATTGCAGATTCAGTCTTCCCAGCCTGGTGCAGGTCTACAATTTTGTTTCTGGTGTCCTTTGACAGCTCTTTGGTCTTGGCCATAGTAGAATTTGGAGTGTGACTGTTTGAGTTTGTGGACAGGTGTCTTTTATACTGATAACAAGTTCAAACAGGTACCATTGATACATGTAACGAGTAGAGGACAGAGGAACCTCTTAAAGAAGAAGTCACAGGTCTGTGAGAGCCAGAAATCTTGCTTGTTTGTAGGTGAGTGACCAAATACTTATTTTAGCGAGGAATTTACCAATTAATGCATAAAAATCCTACAATGTGATTTCCTGGATTCTTTCCCCCCATTCTGTCTCTCATAGTTGAAGTGAACCTATGATGAAAATTACAGGCGTCTCTCCTCTTTTTAAGTGGGACAACTTGCACAATTGGTGGCTGACTAAATACTTTTTTTGCCCCACTGTATATGAACGGGGACCTAAATTAAATGGCAACAGAAACCAAAGTATATAACCTACTGTAACTGCATTTAAATACCGCTCTCAGCAAAAAAAAAAAAAAAAAAAAAACAACTCTTGGGAGTTTGAGTGGGTGCAGCAGATTATATTTTTTTAAATAAGGTGTCCTGCATTCAAGTCAGGGTCTTATCTGCAGGAACATCTAGCATGCCCACTCAGTTCTGTCCAATCTCATCAGTGCGGGGGCACATACAATGTATTTGCTGTATGTATACACACACACACACCCACACACACCCACACACACACACACACTGAAGTGGATTGTCCAGCTTCTCGTTAAGGTCCAAGGCTAAGTATGAAGTGAGCCCTCCTCTAGTCAAATTTGTCTGATTCTTTATCTTTGCTTCAGGCCAGTCTGAGGGTTTTTGCTAGTCATGCAAAGATGCACTACTTTCAAAGGTTTTGATGACTTTCCTCCCACTCGTATTCTTGCACTACTCTGTATAATATGGGCATGTGAGCAGATACACAAAAACAGTCTTGCAAGGGATATGTCTGGCAGGAAATTCCTGGTGGGTTTGAAACAAAACCCAAGCAAAAGATTACAAATGAGCAGCTTGTCTGATTTAGGGTCTCTAAGTATTAGCCTACCTCAAAGTCTGACTGTATACATATGCAAAGTAGCAGCTTGTTGGAGGAAAAAAAAATCTTCTGGTTTACATATTTTGTAGGACTTAAGATAAGGTTTCATTTAATTTTACTTGCAGTAGAACTTTAATCATGCATAGTGGTAAGCATCCTGCACACATGTGCACAGGACCGTTTTTATAACTGATAAACCTGAGGTGCAGAGAGGGTGTAAAGCTTCCCAGGGGATGAGTTGCCAAAACCTGGAATGGAGGTAGTAGCATTGCCTGAAGAATTTAAAGACACATGTAATTCTCAAGAATTTCACACAGTAAGTTCTGTAGATACGTGAGTAGATAGGGACAATAATATTCACAGCTTAATGTGATATACAGTAGGAGATTAATTCACTCTTTCTGTATGCACTGTAACCGAACTGCAGAACAGAAGTCTTACTGTGGGCATTTTGTTACCTTCAATAACTAAAAGAACTACATATTGCTAATTGAACCGAATAAACAAACATGCACAAATAAAACACGCATGAATAAATGGATAGTTAGAAAAGTTGCTTTTTTTAAAGGCAAGTACAAATCAGTTCTGTTCCCTTGTGTGCCAAGAGATAAAGCAGAGGAACATTTGACTTGAAATTAATAATATACTATCAACTGTCTGCCTCCCCATTCATCAACAGGATTTTGTTCCCCTGATGCACCACACTCAGATGTTTTCATTCTTGTCTTTTTTTTTTGCTTAAGCAGTAGATTCTCATAAAAATACAAGGCAGCTCAGCTAAGATTTAGCTAGCCAAGCCTGTACTTTTGAACAGTGCAGCATTCAAAAAGTAATTTCCCCTTGTGGCTTCCAGAGTGGAAGCGATGCTCCATATCCCTGATCTGTTTTTGGAAGAAGCACTAATGCACCACTGACGTTGCTTAGATGAGGGTTGCTTTGTTGACAGGCCAGTTTAGCTGTCATTTGTAGATAATGGAGTGTTCTGTGACAGCAACTACAACAGCACACAGCAGCCAGCCAGGGTTCCAGAGTGTGGCCATATTAGGCACACGTGAGCAGAAATCTGCCAAGTGTCAACATTTAAACACTGATATAACCCTTAGCAGGTGTGTCTCTGTTTGCAGTGTTAGTTATTTCCACCTCTACTCTGAATGTGATGCTGATACTCCTCTTTGATTTGCATGTATGGCAAAGAATGCCCAAAGTACACTTTTGCTGTCAGTATGTCAAATGTTTGGAGTTGAAACACTAAAAACTATGGTGCAACAGAACTCAGAAGTAGTGTAATACTTATAATACTAGTACCGTAAACTACAGCCCCGAATAAGAGAGATGGAACATGGTAAATTTCAATTAAAAATGTAGCAGTGATTTCAAAATTTACACCAATTGTATTTCGTTGTAGACCTCATGAACATATCTAATCTGCAAATCATTTCTAAATATAAATTGACTTCTCACACTCAGGCTGCAACATGTTCAGGAAAAGGATGTAATAGAGGGAATTTAGGTATAGAAATACATTTAAAATAATGAAACAACAATATGATTTGAAACAGCTGATGTGAACATGTGATTCATTTGAAGAAAACAACGTACAGTCAAAGAGATGAGGGGAAAAAAGTCTGAGTGATACGATTGACTTCTACTCTCAAAAGAATTGCATCCTCTGTTCTAATAAAACCAACTGTGCTTTCCTCGTATTATGTCTTCATCTTTTTATTTCCACATCTTTTGCTCTTATCCATTTTCCGGTCATTTAAGTCTTCTAATAGTTTCTTCTAAAGCATCATCAGTGCATGCATTCCATTTTGTGCAACTCTTCCCTCACTTTCAGCCTCAGTTTAGACCAAAGCTGAAACACATTACTTCCTGGATATGTCTCACAAAAACTAAATGAGAAATTATTGAAAATGATTCTTCCTTTCTTGCCAAGACCACTGGCTGTGTGTTTCACATCGAAATTCTCTTTTCACAGCAGAAATCACCCAGTTGCAAATTCTCTAGGAGGAGCTCAGCTGATGCATTTTTCTCATTTAGGAAATCATGTGAAACCCAAACAAGTAATTGGACATTAAGCAAATTATTGTAAATCTTTAGTTAAAGACCATGATCTAATCTGCTGTGTGAAAACAGTATGCAGCATTTTACTGATCTACAGCTTTCCCATGCTTAGCAAATAAGAATATGAATGATGGAGAAATTTACTGCTAGTCTCGCTCTATTGTGCTGACTTGATTTCAACCTTTAATTCTCTTGAATGCTGGTTCAGTGGGGTGTCTGTAATTCAGCCACGGGTGTTTCATGTTATTTGCTTTTCCACTGCAGTTACCGTTTGTTCATTACATTTAATGTCCATCATAAAGAAACAGTTAGCATTTACATCTTCCATTAATTCCATCTATATATCCACCATTTTTTTTAGAATTTGTTTATAGCCACATTTGTTAGAGACTGAATAGCTCACATTCACTTAATGTCAAACAGTATTCTGCGGCATATGAAACACGGGCCAGTGAGTTTCAATGCTACATGCATAGAAATTGTACTGCTGGAATCTGTAGAGCCTTAGCTTTGAGGCTAACCGCTGCTAATCCGTTTCTGTATTGTTATGACTTTATGATTTCCATAAGTATGTGTCATAGCCATGACACGGACAGCGCCCCCTTTGACTGCATGCGAAACACGGAAGTGTAAGAGAGAAAGACCAAGGAGCAGCAAGGACTACATTAAACGTGGTTTCATATTTACTAAGGAGGTGACGAAGTACCACTGTGTTTCTGATACTCTACGCTTCGTTCAAATTAAGCCATGAAGGTGTCAAAATTGTTGCGGCATAGTTTCTTGAAAGTGAAGCCTATTGACTATATGCTGGATACGTTGCATAATTGCAAAGAAGAGCAGACGCCCAAGAAACATGACAAACATTAGTGAAAACGCACTGAAAGCGTCATATCAGATGGTGCTTGAGTTGGACCATGCAAAAAAAAACACCCTAAAATACAATTGCAGAACAATTTATTTTCCCGGCAGCTGTAGACATGTGTAAAACCATGGTAGATGAAGAATATGTAAACAAATTTAAAATCATCCATTTGTCAGATAGCACTAATTTCAACACCTGTCCTCATACTGAACAGCACTGGTCCTCAGGTTGCTTCTTAGTCAGAATGGTTGTCCTTGTATCAAAATCAGTTGAAAACAGCTTATCTGCACTGTTAATATTTTCTGGTCTGCAATGGCAAACGGTCCATTCTTCCAATCAGAGCTGTGTTTTAACCAAAATCAACGGCTACTTCAAGTACAGATGTTTGACTTAAAGTTACAGAATTTGAAAATCCATACTTTCCTTAAGCAGCTCTCTTCTCATAGTCCAGGTCAAAAAACTAAATGTAAATGATTAAATGCAACCACGGAAAAGAAAAGAAACCACAGACAAACTTTTGTCTCGAGCCACAGAGTAGAGCATTAAAGCCACTTTTGAAGAATGAATCATGTATTCACCCACTCCCCTACTGACAGCACTCGTGGTTTGCCAAAGTCTTTTTTTTTTGTTTTGTTCTTGTTCTTTTCAGAGACTTGAATTACAACATCCTCAACGGTAATTATGGAATTTTTGCCCAGTCACATCAAACAAACTGTCAAGTACTGCAGCTTCACATCTTCACCTTTAGTTGAAGTTGTTGCTTTAATGTTAAGTTAAAATTATTAGATAAAATCTCTGAGCTAGAGCTTTAGTGTTGGAATGATCTGTTTTTTTTCCTTTTTCATTGAACAGGAAATGACAGAAAGTAAACAATAAACCTCTAAGTCTTTTCTACAACCATTTAAAAATGACAAAAATATAAGAAGGCAAGGCAGATCTCCTCTCTATTTGCAGGGGTGGGCAGTACTCAAGGACATTTACTCAGTTACAAGTACTTGAGTAATATTTTCCAAAATATGCACTTCTGAGAGTAGTTGTTTCACAGAATACTTCTTACTTTTATTCTGTTACATTTGCAATGAAAACTGTGTACTTCTGCTCAGTCACGGTACATGTGGCCACAGGTTAATGAGTAGGAATAAAATGAAAAAAAAAAAACAAAAATGATCAAAAATAGCAAATCAATCAAGTAAAATAACAAAAAAGATACAAAAATAATTGATATAAATGAACCAAAAGTAATAAAATGCATAGCAAAATGATGAGAGAATTAAAATATAGTGAGGAAAATGTATTAAACTGTACAATGTAACCAACAAAATTGACAAAACAACAACAAATACACCACAAAAGGAGGAAAAATGACTGAAACAATCAAGCAAGTTGACAAATATGACCAAAGTAACCAATAAAGAAGAACAAAAAAAAATCATCTAACAAATCATACATCAAGTTACTCAGTATTTGAGTATTTATTTTATGACAAACCTCTTTACTCTTAAGCAAGTGTTTATTTTTATGAGTACCGGTACTCATATTTCTACTTGAGTCATTAAAATGTTGAAGTAGCACTACTTTTACTTGAGTACTGTTTCTATTTACCCAGCAGTCTGTTTCTATTCTATATGTTTGTATTCTGTTCTATTTTCATTCACTGTAACCTGTAATCAGGCACTAATTTTTCTATACATAGATAATCAAAGACCTGATGAGGGTGAGTGCACTGTACCAACACCATTACAATAAACCAGAAAGTAATTTTACTTTCCCCTTACTTGGCTTTTATACACTGCCTGGCCAAAAAAAAGGTCACCACCTGGATTTAACTAAGCAAATAGATACAAGCCTCCCATTGGATAATTTCTGCATGGGTGATTATGTTTCAGCTGGCAACAAGTGATATAAGGATAGTGGCGAACCATCATCTTCGAAGAAAAAATGTGGTTGGAAAAAAATCTTGATGATCGTGACCGGTAATCACTTAAATGTGTGGTGAAATCAAATTGTAAAAAAAAAAACAACAGGAGACCTCAGGACTATGTTTGATAGTGAAAGTAAAAGCATTTCCTTTCATGTGCTGTTGAAGACTTTGCACATTGTTCGACTCTCCCATCATCAATTCAAGATCTTGGCAAAAAATGAATAGAACTCTGGATGTAAATAAATGTTTGAGACATTGCAGAAGCTTATTGAATCAATGCCACAGCAAATGTGTGTCATCATCAAAGCTAATGGCAGTCCAACTAAATATTATGCTCCCTAGCAAACTGAAGCCTTTTTTCTGATTATCCTCACTGATAAGTGGTTTTCTTAAGGCTACACAGCTATTTAGTCCCAATCCCTTGAGCTGCCTTTGCATTGTGTGCGTGGAAATGCTTTTACTTTCAATATTAAACATAGTCCTGAGTTCTACTGTTGTTTTTTTTACAATTTGTTTTCACCACACATTTAAATGATTACCGGTTATGATCATTCAAGAATTTTTGCCAACCACATTTTTTCTTCGCAGATGATGGTTCACCACTATCCTTATATCACTTGTTGCCAGCTCAAACATAATCACCCATTCAGAAAATATCCAATGGGAGGCTATTTGCTTAGTTAAATCCAAGTGATGACCTTTGTTTTTGGCCAGGCAGTGTATTTTTTGGTCTAAAATAAACCTCAAGATGTTTTTACAGCAGAAAAGTTGCTCATTGCTCAGTCTGAACACAGCTGATTTAGGGGGAAAAAGGTGAAAAAGTGAAGGGGCTGGGTCATGGGGTGGAACACTGGCAGAATCTGGCAGAATAATTTCTATTGAAAGGGGAGTAGCGAGTGAGGTTTGGGTTTATCATTTCCTAGGCAGAATTTGAAAAAAGAGGCAGAAAAGGAAATGAGAACTGTATTCATATTCAAATTGAAACAAGTCCCAATGTGGCAGTGTGGTTTTCAATTATGGAGGGTATGTATATTTATGTCTGTGCCAAAGGAAACTGGACAGGGCCTCTTGATGCTTTTGTATGTATCTGGCATGAGGGTATTCTTCTTGCATCGTAAAATGTGCATGTGTACATTCTGTCACTCAGCTCTTTGAATGAAGAATATTGAAGCACAGTATTTTTATATATATTTCAATACATACATTAAAAAGGTACACGGCTTGTGTCGAATGATCAGCGAGGTTAAGAAGCTCATACTGTATATAGGGTGTATTAAACAAGCTGCAAATGACTATTACATGGTTTTATCAGCTGGCAAGCACAAAAGCACTATTACCAAGAAGAAGAGGAAGTGAAGTTTGAAAGGATAAAAAAAGTCCTCTGGAGAAGAGGAAGAAAAAAGCTTTACACTTTATTTCAAAGTCATGTTTTTGTGCAGTTTTGTCGGTGTTCCTACACTCGCTGACAGCCCACAGGTGAAGCAGTCCACAGGGATATGGTTCTACTCTAGTTTGCCAGTCTGCCCCAGGGCATGTGAGTGAAAACCTTGAGCCTGCATCCTCTATTTGAATCTCTCCGTATCTTTCCTTTTCTCTCTACCATCTTCAATTCTCTTAAGTTACTTGTTTTCTCCTCAGCAGGAGCAGAACTGTCCACTCAAATTTTGTCCAGAATCAGACCAGAGACCAAAACGAATAAAGGTGGGGACGTTACAGTGACCGGATAGGGATCAAATAATCATCTCTTTATACAGTGAATAGTGATATACAATATACTGTACTCTATATCTCAACTTTAGGTGGGCTAAATTTTCAGGTGTGAGCAGAAAATATGCAAGAGCTATCATATTATATCACATGCTGCCACAGGTGACATGAAATAAACAGAAAAAGAAGTACACTGCAGACTATAATGACCATACACATGCATGATAGAACCAGAATACAGAGGAAATATACTGTAGAAACAAACATCTCCACAATGAAGTGGCAAGTATTAAGTGTCACCTCCTCATGAACTGTTTGGGTCAGAAAGTATGACATGCAGCTCACTTAAACCACATTTCAGTGAGCTGCATGTCATATGCATGTCTAGCTGCACGTCAGATGGTTCCTATTGTTTCCGTTAATTTTCGCCACAGCAATGGATGTCACACTAAACATGGCGTTTTACCTGTTGAAGCCATTTAGTTGAGATTTTTATGTGTTTATGCTGTGCACATTTTCTGAATTTTTATGTGCAAGTACTGCTCCCGTAACAATTTTGGCATTACGTTGTTTCATTTTTGTGCATGTATATGGCCACTATGAATGAAAATAACACAACAAACCCAAGGTGGCCTATGACTTGCCCAGTTCTCTCTCTCTCTCTCTCTATCTATCTATCTATCTATCTAACTATCGATCTATCTATCGATCTATCATATGTGTGGGTGATACACTCATATACTAAATAACACAAAGAACTAATTGTGATACATAGAGTGCATTTGGTATGTTGCCCTGTAAAATAAACACATGAGTGCATCTATTTATCAGCAGGATAAATAGATGCACTCATTAAAAAGTGGGTTTTTCCATCCAGGCAGGTTTTGATTTGTTACTTTTTTGTTGATGGCAATATGAAAACACCAGAAAAGGATTTTAATCTCACATGATAAACAATGATTTGATCAGCCCTTCACAAATAGTAATAAATATACAACCAAATAGCATTCGATGACTTACTGTATCTCATAACTATCCATCAGCTACACGGAATCTAAAAGACCTTGTTACTGTGTCTGCATGGTGTCATTGCAACACCTACTCTACGCTTATGTCGACAGAGTGTGTGTGCCATGTGGAGCATAATTTTCCCTAGTCACTGTGAAAGTTCACTTACCTTTGCAGTGTTGTGAATGGTCTTAATGTTCATTAAAACACTGGAGCATCAGTGTGACTCAGTGCTGCAGAGCATATGAGAGGGTCTACTCAAGCTCCTGCTGAGTAATTAATAAAGTCCTCCTTTCTCCACCACCCCTTTCTCCTCAGTCCCCACGGAGCAAAGGGGAGGACAAAGAAACATAAATTTAAATGTTAATTGCATCTTTATATCCGTCTGATTTCTAATTACCTTGACTTTTTCCATTGTATTTGTGGTAAACAGTGTTTAATGAATGAGGATTAGCAGGTGAACCATGATGGTGTTAATTACCCCCCAAAATGCCTGCGGTGTATTTGTCTCCTCAGTCTTTTATTAACTTAAAGGTGATGTGGGATGTTGCCATTAGTGTGAAAGTGGGCAGGAGGCTGGCAAATTTGACCCCCTGCAGTTTTAATGACGTGCCTGTGTAAAAGG
Organism: Pseudamia nigra; assembly: GCA_029823295.1. Taxonomy (NCBI): domain Eukaryota; kingdom Metazoa; phylum Chordata; class Actinopteri; order Kurtiformes; family Apogonidae; genus Pseudamia; species Pseudamia nigra. Next base: position 643 of record JAQQAE010021338.1, on the reverse strand, counting down.
TTTATTGAAAGACAAGGGATTATGTAGGAACTTTACAAAAGGGAACAAATTTGAACTTCTTATTTTAACAACACTCACTATTCTAATCTGCCACATTTTGTAATACACAGCTTTACTGTACATTTATCAATAATTTCTAAGATACTGTGTTGTGGTTCTGCTTTTAAAAATACATATTAAAGCTGCAGGGATGCAGTTTTTTTTTTTATCATGGCCAAACATTTCATAATTACTTTTTCGAACTGTATGTATATATACAGTGTATATGTAATTTAAGTGTTCAAAGAGAATTCTGTATAAGACATTTTACTTCTGTTTTTTGGACTGTAGAAGGTCTTATTGTGTGACGCAGACTTATAGTCTTTTAGCTTGGATCGAAAGGAGAAAGCTGCAGAAAGGATGTACAGTATATAACTTCAAAGTCAGGCATTTTCTCTCCTAATTTTGGTTACCTGCAGCTTTAACGTGAATTATTTAATAACCAGCACAGTTGGAGAAAAGTGTCCGCTGTGATGTGTGATAGGAGGGTATCGGCAAGAATGAAAGGGAAAGTGTACAAGACGGTGGTGATGTTGTATGGTTTAGAAACAGTGGCACTGAGGAAAAGACAGGAGGCAGAGCTGGAGGTAGCAGAGATGAAAAT
>JAQQAE010021337.1:0-10485 GCA_029823295.1 Pseudamia nigra | reverse complement strand
GCTACTCTCAACATGAGCTGATAAACCACTCTATTACTACAACACAATGTAGGACACGTTCCGTCAATGGCAGCTTGAGAGCAAAGAGCTTCCTGCAGCAGTATCACAAAAGGCAGTTTATCTGTGTTCAGTAATGGAATAACACACATTTTTACCAAAGAACAGATATTTTTAAGCGGCATTACTCTATTAGAAGAAACCGGTTGAAACATATTCCTCTGAAGCGGTGGGGCTACTGCTGGTTTTCCAGCACAGCCCCCCCCCACTCGTCTTCTCACCCCTCCACTTGTGAAATTCACACCTCCAGCTAGAGTCATTATCATAATTGTTACCAAATACTGTAACTCCCAAGTTTTAATTGCAATACCATTAATTTCCAATCTGAATGACTCCCTTGCACAGACAATTTCATTCCCAAATTGACGTCCCCACTCAAATGATTTCATATAAACACACTGATAAAAAATAATAATATCTCAAGGGCCAAAAAAAAAAAAAAAAAAAAAAGGAACAGGGGAGGGAGATGATTTCAATATGGTTTAGACGCAGGCAAATTGTATCAAGAGCTGGTCACGGTTACTCCTCCAAGGCTTTAAAACAAATATGCCCTTCAAGTGACGTGTTATCTTCGTGGCCGCACTGCAAATAAACTACGCCTTTGCCTCATTTCTTTTCAAGATAAAAGACCAGTCGTTTGGGTATAATGGTCAGGGCCAACAAAATGAAATAATAAACCATTCATTAAATCAAGCGCACAAGTGGTAACTTTTCTAATAAAAGATTCTGGAAGTTTAATTAATAGCAGTCGTTAGCACTCGTTTAAAACTTATCGATTTAAACATAACAATATGTTAAAATAATGTATCCTGCAACAGTCATGGCCCTCCCTCGGTGGGGCCTCTGCTCTCACCACATTGTAATCAACAGATTGTTAGACATGCATTTTCTGGGACACTGACAAAGTCTGATGTATGGGGTCGGAGGGAGCGTTCGTAATCCATCCATTGCTGCAATTTATTATCTTATTTTAATTGTATACACAAACATTGAGGTGATTTAGGTGACACAGTGGAAAGATGAAATCCGTTTATATTAAAAGGGTTGCTCACCCCTGGAGCCCACTGCCAGCAACACCTTTCACTGACTGCTTTTAACAACATGGTTATTGTTTTATTGATCAGGGTTTTATTACAGATTTGACACCCATGTTATGTGTTAATCGAACCGCATATAATTTTTTGACACATATTTTACGAGATTATGACTGCAATTAATTTAATAACTATTATTTTTTTTGGTGATTTCAGTCTTAACGAGGTTTGTGGGAGAGTGCTCCATTCGTCTTGACTGTGTTGTCACTCTCAGGCACGGTGGCGCAGTGCGTGACCTTAATGGAAGCCATGGAAATGGCCAATCGAGGCGGCATCCATGCTCCCCAGCTCATCGCGGAGCCACCTTCTTTTGTTCTCGGAAGTGATATCACTGTTAAGGAAGCCATTCATAGCCATATAATTCCTCCTTTCTACACTTAAACGCTCCAAGCTTATGGGAAAATTATGCAACTCGGCCTTTGCTCAAAAGTACTTTGAGGATGTGTCATTTTTCAGGCAGTGTACATTTAACCTGCGAGGGAAAAAAAATAACCATTTTCCACAGTGAGAAGAAGGATTAATATCTTATCTTAAAACACAAATTATGCAACATTGGCTTATACACACAGTAAATCATGAAAACATGGAGGTCTGCTGATGGAACGTGGGCAGTTAAAGCGGGACAGGACGACGGGGAACATAACAACGTGTCAAGCCGAGATAAAGCTCACACATCTCTAAAGGCAGACGCAGAACGAGGCCACTGTTGGTCAATAGCCTCAATCTGTGTCGCGTCTCATCTCTGAGAAGCGCACATCTGCTGAACATGGCACAATTTATCTATCAGAAGAATTATTAATTAATAGTTCATCTCATCCTGTATAATTGAGGACAGATCTGGAACGCCATTAGCTGTGATAATAAAGAGAGCGATACCTCCCGCCCACCTGAGCACACGGGAAAAGCCTCCACTGCTCTGATTCTTTGTGGCCTTGTCAGCAAATGTATTCTTTTGCACTGAGCAGTAGTTAACAACTTATAGGTTTGTCAAACCAATTTAATTCTTTTTAAATCTTCATAGCAATTATCTTTTTGCATAATCAGTTTCAGGACCTTAGGGGTCTACTGGGTCTTGTAACGTCTTTAAAATAATTGTTCAGATAGTAATTTGAAGTTTTGTGGAAATTGCTTAATAATCAGATCCCAAAGTCAATATTTGGCCAAGGAACTAAGTTGTAGATGGAAAAGACTTCATGGGGCACTGACAGAAAAGAGGACTGGCTAAAAATAAAATTACATCAGACGCTGGAGCCAACTCGACATAAAAGCATATGTGTGCTTGGATGTTCAACGAGTGCGTAATGTGCGCGTGAGGTGTCTGTTCAGGTGCACATCTAGTTTTGGGTGACAATGAACAGATAAAGTGGAGCCATTACAACTCGCATTAATTTTCCATTTTAACACGCCATCAAAAGAAACACAAAGTCAGAAAGATATCAGTGGGAATAAAGCTATATTATCATGAAACATTAACAGCTGTTGTGGACCTAACACGACTGTTATCTACTTTAAGCATTTGAAAGATATCCAAGTTAAAGGGAAGGAGAACGGATTTTTATGTTTGTCCCAATTACCCTTGTAATGAGATGTATCTGAGTCTGTAGTAATGACAGTAATGAGGAAGATAAAATGATGATGTGTAAAAACAGAGTTGGCATATCAATGACTCGGCTGCACCATCGGAGACAGAGCTCTCCATCTGATGTACAATAGGAGACCCTTGATCCTCAACAGCAAGGACGAATACAAGAAAATACAGGTCCATAACACCGCGCGTCCTTTGACTCCTAAAGTATATATGAATCACTACCCTTATTATCACTCTGACACAGCCAGGAGCTTTGCTTTATGAACACTACTTAAGGTGCATCTCATAATGTGCTCTGACTAAACCCAATCATAATCCGTCTTGCCCAATAACAACAAGACAATGCTTTACAGAAAACGTCTGATGTCATATCATCATTACACTAATAGCAAAAGCCCAGGCTACTCTTAGCACCAGCCAATTAGTCATTTTAAACTGCTTATTGGTGAGAAAGCATCAATGATCAATTCCAGCATTTAGCCTGTGGAGCGGGGCTTGAGTCAGCGCCAACATTGATTATATGAACGAGCAAATTGGTCCATAATAATGGAAATTTCTCATGATGCCTGTATGAAGCTGCAAAATGGCTCATTTAGTTCAAGCACTGTACGACTGTAGTTTTATTTCATTTTTGCTAAAAGCTAAAGCTCAGAGACAGTTTTGCTATTGATGGTTTAAACAATAAGTATTCTTTTTAACTTGATGGTATTTTAGTTGTACATTGTACATAACGACAATGAAGGTATTCAGTTGAATTCATTTTTTCCACTTTATTTTTATATCAGCTACCATACAGAACAGTGTGGTTGAAGGAGCTCCATAGATGACTTTTATGCTTAAAATAAGACAGAGCAGAGTCAGACAGAATAAGATAATTGAAATGGACAATGACAGATTTGCATTGAATTAAATACAATAGAATAAACATAAAGAATAGAGCATCATAAAACAGAGTAAAATGGCATATGACCAAAAAGCAGAATAAAATCACTAAAATAATCAATGTATAAAGTAGAATAAACAATCAGAACATTTATTAAACAATTATATATAACCTACATATAAACTAAATGTATGTAATGTCTTTAAACTTTATAATACTGAGGCAGTGAACGTGAATTGCATTAGAAACATTAAACTATGTCTGAAAGAAGTAACTTGAAACTCAGTGATGCAACTTTTAAAAGAGTGACTACGTAGCTGGTGCAAAAGCTGAATAATGTAGTAGTTAATGATTTTACACCTTTAAACTAAAGGTCCTACTTTCAATAACTAATATTGTTTTTTTGTCCTGATTGTGTGGACAGTTACCAGCACTAGTGTTTTGGTTGTTTTTTTATCTTTTAAATGTTAAAGCACAAAGGTCAACATTGAATGCAATTTGTAATCCTTATATCTTCTACAGTGCTACGAACTTATCAAACCACAGGATGAGCAGACACAGCCTGCATTTCAGATTCCTTCGGCATCTGGTCCCGGTAAGAACAGAACAGACATGGTGGGTCGACAGGTGTGAGGTTGTGAGTCGTGTTGACTGGCAGGTTGCCGGTTTAATCATTTATGTCACACAGCTATGAACATTTGGCTACTAGCTAGTTTCCCAACATCATAGACTGTACCTTGGGATCCAACTTTTCCCAGATTAACATAATTTTCTGGTTGTTGTTTGTTTGCCCGTGGTATCAAATCAAATAGTACTGGAGTAAAAAAAAAAAAGTGCTACCAGGTGTTTGTTGCAAAACAAGAAGAGAGACGGAGAGTTTTTGGGGCCATTGACTTCAGGCCCTTTGCTGCATGCATCTTCTTGACATGTTCTTCTGATGAGGGAGCTTGTGACTGGAAGGTTGCTGGTTTGAATCTCTGGAGCAGCAGGAGATTTGGGTCCGTCATCACCACTGTGGGGCCTTTAAGCGAGGCCCTTAACTCCCCGGGCACTCCACGGTGGCTCCTCAAGGATGAGAGAGATGCAGACAATAACTTTCATGTATATATATATATAGTATATGACCATAAATATACCCTATTCCCTTGTTTTCTTGATGTTTTTAAAATTAAAATGTATGAGATCAAATATTTGCATACTTCATCTTCTACTGCAGTGTTGCAGTACACTGTCTGTGTCTTGAACAAAGAAAAATCTGGATTTTGTTTCGAGGCCAGTCAAGACCACAGCTGTAGTGACATCACCACATTTCTGGCACAATTTCTGATTTATTTGTTAACATCATTACTGTGGATTGAAAAAGAATCAAATATTTCTTTTATGGATAAAACCTTGAGCCAATTTCTGCTTCTGCTTTCCACAGGCTGCCTCGTTCTGTTCCCCACTGGCAAAGAGAATCATCTCATCACTTAAAACCGAATCAATCTGTAATATTTGAAAATCATGGCTGCCGTCATCATGTTTTTAGTCTGGTCTTTATTTAATCTTGGTGATGATTTGGTCTCAGTTTAAAGGAAACATACAATACATCACACCCACGATCCTTACACAAATATAAAAAATAAGCTGGGTTTTCACAGAATGGATTAAAAAATGTGGTTCCGATCCTGATGAGTGCAACTGCTTAGCTTCATTATTTAGAGACAAATTCAAATAATACAGAAAAATGACGGAATGTTCTGACGTAACACTGTAAGTAAAAATAAATATACCAGTCACAGTTTAAGTGCAAAGGCTCTCGGTGATCTTCTACAGTATTAGATGTCTTTTGATCCATTATGTGCATGCATGCATGTAAAATATACCAAACCACTTCATTACATTTTTAATGAAGATGAGTGGTTTTGAGGTTTGCCATTGTTTGATCTTTGTTGATGTTCCCTGACACACAATAAGACCTCAGACATTAACAAACCTTTTAGCTATGCAAATTAAATACAGATTATTGACAGAGAGAAATGAAATAGATTGCCTGAAACCAGTATAGAAGCGTGGAAATCAGAGCAATGCAGCCTAAATGTTAATAGAAAAAAAATCTATTTAGCTTTTTAGTGGGTTGAATAACTTCAAGGCTTTTTACGAACACCCCATGGATCATCAGGAGGTCCCAGGTGGGGCCGTTGCCTTAGGAAAATCTCACTTCCTCCACAGTGAAAAGAATCCCCAGTTGGTTTAAGTCATATACTGTTAGATGCCAAAGAATCCAATTTACCCCATTCCCATACTTCTTTGATTTCCTTTGCTTTGTAAGGTCATTTATCTGCAATCTTAATTTGGAAAGTGTGATTTCTTCCCTCAGTGACAAGCAGCGGGAGTTTGCCCCCCCTCCTGCTCAGCTGTCATAAAGGTAGGCAGGTGTCCTTAAAGAAGTTGAAAAAAAGTGAATATAACAAGCACGTTCAATTAGAGCAAAATGATCTTGAAAATGAATTATTGTGTTCTTAATAGGTTGAGCAGAAACACTCCCCAGAGCACACAAGGTGAGCTCAGCTTTAAGGTACAGCTCTTTAAGTGGATCAGAACAAACTGCTCCACAGTAAACTCTGTAGTAGTTAATGAAGCTCATGAATTATGGCACAAACACACACTCAAAGATCTCGCCAAATGTGTCTTAGCAACAGTAGAGCAGTAAAACCAATGGCAAAGAGAGTTTATATTTATCTGCGCAGCTCAGCTCTCATTGCAGCCGCTGACATCATTATCACCTTATGCTGCTGTTTGAGGCAGGTCTTTCTTCATTGCATAATAAGTCGACTATAGCTGATGATAAACCACACCAGCCATGCAAGTCTCTGGAAATGTTCAGAATGACATGGACAGAAATTATAATATAGTATATTAAGGCAAAATGACAGTATACAATATATGCATTACAAGGGTAAAGTGCATGACAAATGCATTACCTCTGCCAAGGCGGTTATGTTTTTTCCGGTGTTTGTTAGTTGGGAAGATTATTTAAAACATTATGAAAACATTTTGATGAAATTTTCAGGAAGGGTGTGAAATTCAATTTTGGTGGTGATCTGGATCGTCATCTCAGCGTACAGCGTTTCAACTCTCAGTCTGTAGAACAGAGCTGTGATTGACAATCACTGCTCATTCACCAACCAATCAAAATCTAGAAGGGGCGGGAACACACAAAACTTTTCTGCACCATGATGGAGGGGAGACTGACAACTCGGTTTATAACCTAACACTGAAGGATTCCCATGATTTTATGAAGGAAGCAAAACTTTTGAAATGTTACTGTGTGAAAAGGACATTTTTACATGTCATTCATGTGATTACTGCGAGACTATGTGAGTATCTCTGTAAACGGTGAACTTAGAAGTGCAGCATGTGAGGGATGTCATTAAATTCAAGGCTGTTCTCTGTACTCTACCCCAAACCACCACACCAAGAAAAAAAAAATCACAAAGAATTTGACAATCCAAAAAACAGACCTATGTTTGGGAGAGGCAGTCTTAATTAATGCAGCAGCTTCACATTTTTACATATGGATAATATAATTGTGTATTAAATTCACTGGAGCGCAGCCAAAAACCCACATGTGGATCTGGAGTGGTGGGTTGCAGACCCCTGACATAAATCAATATATAGTATTCCAGAAAGACTACTTGTCCTTTAGCTTCTAAAGTATTTGATATTTACTTATCCTTTAGTATTATGCAGTTGTTCATAATGTTATGCATTTTAAAGTAATAATTACTGAGCAAATAATCATAGTGTAGGAAAAAATGCTGACTAATAACTATTGAAATGTTTGTCTTCCAGCCTACGGGTGTTATTAATTTGCATTGTTTCTATACTTGTGGATGACATCTGCCTATACAAGTTTGCCAAACACAGCAAGGTTAAACATTTGTAAAAAGAAAGGCTGAATATGACATGGAGTGTGGCCCTCCCTTTGTCTGAGCGAGCCTCAAGGTGACATGGGAGTCTGCTCTCATCACCAGAGCCAGCTATGACATTTATTCTCTGTGGAGCTCATTAAAGGGCAAAGGGGACCTGTGCACCAGAAGCATGTTTAACAAACTCAGGCATTTAACTAAAACCTGCAAAAAATGAGGGAGGGGGAAAAAAAAAGATCATATTTTCCATGAAGTTCAGTGAAACACCTGCCAAGAACAAACGCGCGAGGGGAGAACGTTGAGTTGCACTTCCAAGGTGAAGGCAAACACTTTCTGCAACAGTTGATTCAAAACGTGATGTAATGCAGAGTTCACATAGGATTTACCGTGACGACAAAAAGCTGGTGCGAGTATAGAGCGGTTGTGCACACACAGCATGATGACTCGCTGAAAAATGGTGAAATAAAAACCTTGTTCCTCTCAGTGTGATTGGCACTGAGCGATGGGGAGAAAAAGCTGCTGTGTCAACAGGAAGGGTTTGGGAAAACACGCATGGATGTTTGTGGTTTTTGTGTATTTCTTTTGATTATCATGGCGGGCGTTTTTAGTCGGACATCTTTGGATCTTACTGGACATTTTGAGCATCAAACTCTTCATTTTTTGCGTTTTACTTCATTGCCCGTGCGTCTATTTGCCTTTTCCACATTAAATTTATAAAAAAAACAAACATGAACCAAGTAGCCAAGAAAATGACCAAAAAGTGAAAAAGATAAGCAACTAAAGGAACAAAAATATTCCCAAAACTTAACAGAAAGGAACAAAAAGTGAACAAATGGCCGCATATCATAGCATAAAAATGAAACCTGAATTTAATAACTAAACAAAAATAACAAAAATTCAATTAAGAAAATTAAATATAATGAGCAAAATGTGTAACAAAATGGGCAAAAATTTAAAAATATGAAACAAATAATTAAGGAAATAAACAAAAATACCAGCTTTAACACAATATGCGGCTGTAATAACCTCCATGTTGTTAATGTTCTTTTACTTAAGTACTTATGTTTATCAGTACTTCTACTTGAGTGATTAGGATTCTAAGTTAACAGTACTTTTATTTGAGTACTATTTCTTTTTACTACACATACTGTATGTCATGTGGCATGGAAACGGCAGAGGTCGGCCGTACTCACGTACATTTACTCAGCTACATGTACTCCAGAAATATTTTCCAAGAAATGTACTTTTGAAAGTAGTTATTTGTTACTCATACTCAGTTATATTTATGGTATAAAAAGTACTTCTACTCAGTTGCATTGGGCCACAGCTCAATGAGTAAAATGAACAAAAACTGAAAAAAAATACATGGGATCCAACAAGTGAGAACAATATTAACAAAAATCTTAAGTAAATTAACAATGATGAACAAAATAATCAAATACATTAGCAGTGATGAACAAAATAATCAAGTAAAATGAAAAACAATAAACAAAATAATCAAAATAAATTATAAATGAGCAAAATAAACAAAAGGATCAATATTGAAGAAAGAATATGATTTGCAGCTCTGGACACTTTTTTGTCCTTTCTGGCTTTTTTCTCTGTTTTAAGGGCACACAAGGCTCCCACATGTGACGCTGTGACCAAGCTGAACATGTGAATATGTGTGACATGAAAATCATCCAGTGCACAGGCAGGAGTGATCGCACAACCTCCTCGGCAGACGTAACAAATCTGACACATTTGATACGAGCAATTTCAAATGTGCTGACCCTGCTCTGATAAAGCTAAGCCTCGCTCCTTTAATAGACAAATCATTATTGGTTTGAATATGAGGTCTCTCCAATCAATAGACAAGCTTTTCAAAGTAAATTAAGATAAAGCGGCCCAAGGAGTTGGTTCACCTGCAGTCTGCACACAAACACACCCGACCCGAGGCTGACAGGAGAGGTGCTTATGGGTACCTGTTTACAGCTGTAAATAACAGAGTGGACTTTAAGTGCAGCCGAGGAGATCAGAAAGCTGTCATTTAGATGTAGTGTAATTTGTGCCTGAACTTGATCTCAGGCTGTCACTTCCCTCTGCATTAAGTCGGCCACTGTGACTTTTGTGCCGAGGCTCCACAGCTCATTTCACCGAAAGCGCATTTCCGTGGGAGTCACATTAACCAGGTAACCCGCTGAACATCACTCTCAGGAAGATTGACACTGAGCGATGGAGGAACAAAGCTGCTGCGTCAACGGGAAGCGACGCGCGTAAAAGGGGCGGGCTTTGGGGAAACACTCAAAGCTCAACGTTGAGTCGCATGCTTCAGTTTTTTTGTGTATTTCTTTTGAACGTCAAGGTGGACATTTTTCAGTCAGACGTCTTTGGAACACCCAGTGCACTAACTCGTCAAAAGGAACAAAATAATTAAAGACATGGACAATTTATCCTTAAAATGAACACAAATTTAAAAAAAAATAAGAATACAGTGGTCCCTTGCTATATCGCGGTTCACCTTTTGCGGTCTCGCTGTTTCACAGATTTTTTTTTTAGTGCAAATTTCATGTTTTTTTTTTTTACAACATGTGTACACGCATTGTGTTCTGCGTCCTGACTGGCTAAAGAAGAGCCCGTGCACTGTGTTCTGCATCCTTATTGGCTAAGGCCATTGTGCTGCGTTTCCTGTACAGTACAGAATGCGTTCAGCTCACCAAACTTACACAAATGTTCCATCGCTAGCAGTTTGACTCTGAAGTGCTGTATGTTTGCAAGTTTTCTCTCCGACAACAACCCACAATGTCGACTAAGGCCTTCGTTGAAAAAAGACGCCAGGATGAAGAGGCGCGGTCATAGGAACTGTGACGCGTGAGTCACTATTAATAATTTCTTATGTGTCCAGCTCCGTAGGTTGATCGTTAAAATCTACAAAGGTTTGAATTTTGAGAGTGTTTAAATAAGAGAGAAATG
>JAQQAE010021336.1:0-10485 GCA_029823295.1 Pseudamia nigra | reverse complement strand
TTAAAGAGACTGATTTTTGTTCATGATTTGTATTTTCCTTTGTTTTAAATTTTGGTTCGAATAAATAAATAAATAAATAAAATATTTGGGGATGCTGGAGCCTATCCCAGCTGACTTAGGGCAAAGGCAGGGTACACCCTGGATGAGTTGCCAGTTCTTCACACATAAAGACAGACAACCAGTCATGCCTATGGACAAGTTAGAGTCACCAATTCACCTAACCCCTAGTGCATATTTTTGGTTGTGGAGAAAAAGCTGGAGTACCCAGAGAGAACCCACGCAGACATGGGGTGAACATGCAAACTCCACACAGAAAGGCCCCACCACCTGGCGTTGGGATTGAACCCAGGATGCTGAACAACAATACAGTAAAATGTCATTGCACAATATGGATCCTTCATAAATGTAGTTATGTAAATCATTGCTGTCAATTGTTTTCGTCCTCCTTTTTCAGATTCTACAAATCAAGACTTTATCCTGCACAATAATCTTAAGTGAAATTGTCCTTCAAACCAATTCAAATCAAATTTATTTGTATAGCGCCAATCATAATCAACGAGTATCTAGGTGCGTCACAATTCAAGTCAGAGACCTCATGACTATACAGAGAGTGAACCCAACAGAACCACTGAGAGCAAGACAAAACAAAGACACAATAAAATAAATAGATATATCAAAACTGTGCCAAACAGGTCTGTGTTCAAACATTTTAGAGTTACATTTACAGTTTAAATGTCTCCCATTATTCCTACTGATTCACTCTTCATTCTCTCCACATTTTACCTGAAAGACTTTTTTGGGCCGGTGTGATCAACCAATCACAGCTTTTTAAATCATATGTCATATAAAGCAACAGGGTCGACTTTGCCTCCCCTCTGAGATGAAAGTTGTAGTTGAGTCCTTCTTCACAGTCTATGACCTCTCCTAAATCATTCTTAATCTAAAACTCCTTGAAGAAGCATTTAGACTTTTTCAGTTAGGAGCTCTCTGAGAGGAGAACTGAATTGAACTGAAATGAATAGAACAATTTTGTGTAGGGACACTGGCCCTGATTGTGATTGTTTTCAGTGAAAACATAGCCTCATTAAGTATGACAGAAAAGACATGTTGAACTTAGAACCACCAGTCTGAGTTTACTGCCTACAAATGGTGTCTCTTTGGGGTCCGGGATGAAGCATACTGCCAAAAAGAACAATTAACAACAAATTAAACTATCTGGTGGCCCCTGGTGACATCATCAGTGATAAGTCTCCTTCCTGTCTCTAATCTCCTAACTGATGATACAGACAATGTGAGAGACATCTGTCCAGTCTGGCTGCCATGAGGACAGTATCCCTGTTAGGCAGATGAGTGAGTGAGTGTCCCTCTGCTTAATGGTGCCCTGGGAGGTAGGAGGCTCTCCAATTCAGCTGCTGTCCCTGAGACCTGGTAGTGATGGACGGCGGCCCAGGCCCTCCTCAGGGCTGCAGCACAAACTGCTGCATCTCATTCATATCCACAGTCAGACCTCAGCAAGCACTCTGCCGCTACAGTTGCAGATAAATTTCTATTGCTGCAAGAGTTATAGCTCGTTATTCTTGGAAGAAGGTGGAGTCAGGATTGATTGCAAGAGGGTGGTGGCAAATCTGACTTTATGGCGGTCACATTGGGGAGCAGAAGTGACCATGTGGGAGGTTTAAGCTGAGACACATCTGATTAACGCTCATAAAAATCTTGTTATTCTGTCTCCATCATGGTCATTATGCACACTGCAGTCAGAGGGAATATCAAATTTGATTAAAATGATACATTTCTGTTTACTTAATAAAGTAATGCTGGCCTCAGGCATTTTTTTCAGATATTGAATGGTGATGTGAAGCCCATGGTCAGCTTTACTATTGATCCCACTCTGATCGGACAGTCTTAGGTGTGCAAGCCTGAGTGAATCTGAAAGGCTTGACACTCTGCATTCCTCCTCTCGCTTCATGTTCCCATCCTTTCTGCAGAAAATCAATGTAGGACATCGGTAAACAGAGTTATGAGCTAGCACATCCATGCTTACTGCTGGCTGTTTATTGGTAGTGTGTAACAGTATTAAGCTACTTCTGACGAGCCTTGCCTGTCGATAGTAACAGCCCCTGAGGAAAAGATAGCATCGGAATAAAAATCTCCCAGCTCAGCAAAGTCAAACACACTGTGGGCTGCAGCGAGTTTGAAGCCATAATGGAGCCTCCTATTAGTTTCACTTTATAATTAAAGTAAAAGGAGATTCAGTGCTGCCAATCACACATTAACAATGTGTCTCCTTTTACTGCAGTTTTAAAATCAGTGTAGTATAATGCTGACAGTGAATGATTGCTGTAGTTTCCGGTAGACGGTAAATGAGGAAAGCCCACGGTGGCAGCTCTGGTTTCGGAGACAGAGGACACATGCATCCCAGCTATTTCCTCTTTGCTACAGTGACAGAAGCTCTCATGGGAGCACATTAAGTGATGTGAGAGTCCCTTATTGTATTACCTATTAATACACAGGAATGTTGATACACTTATTGCTTGGGACAGGAATTATCAGGGGACTCAGCCTCCAGTACAGAATGCCCCAAGGCCGACCTGTAGGTTAATCAAGGCAGGTGTGTTGTACTGCTGCAGATTTGTGAGCTTGAGTTGAAAAGTCAGTTCTGGACAGAACAGGCCAAACTCACAGAAATCACAGAAATCGCAAACCTGTTTCAGGCAGGATGCTCTCACCAGATTTAGTGTTTATAAGGGCTTATATGCATTTCATTTTGGTGGTGACTGTGAGCAAGGCTGGCACAGATGGTCCCTGAGAGCTCAAACCCCCCCTAGCATTGAAATTGAATTGAATAGAATAACAATGAGGAAAGTAATCAAGGAAATGAGCAAAAATTTTAAAAGAATTCAACAAAATTAACAAAAAAAGAATGAAATAATAACCAAATATGTTGCCCGCTAAAACGTGTCATATGTTAAGGGTCTAAATATTATTTATGGCTCCAGATACTTTTTTTTTTCTTTCTGTCTAAACAATGGTTTTTAGATTGTAAAGGTTGCAGACCCCTGACCTACAGTAGTCCTATTACATAATCCAAATCCATCCAGGATGATTAGATAGGATGCATCCTGAAATATGCCCCGCGGTGGTCCAGACATGGCATGAAAGCTCTCTGCACATGACTGCATTTGAACCAATTCACAAGATTAATTGGATGCCTGAGACTAGAAAAAACGTAGCACAGGGTAAGATTCACAACTTTTGTTGGAACAACGGCAATGTATAAATACAAATACGATTGAGGTCAAAATTATTAGCCCCCATTTGAAAACTTGATTCTGTTCCCCACGCTTCTCACTCCAGTTCTGGATACTTGGAAACACTTTGATAACTTTGTATATCCTGCTGCTTTGTGTTCAGAATGCAAAGCTAAGAATGCCAAAATGTCATCAAAACTAAGAGGCCGACCACTCGGGGCTGTGTTGAGGAAATTTTTATCGTATAGGTATTTCACCAACACAGAGACAACATTTTGGGAGCCCAAATATTTTTGAAATTTTTAATAATTTTTGAAAATGGGTCACAGAGTGAGGAAATATCCAAAAGCATTTCCATGCTTATAACCAATACACGTCTTTTCTGAAATAATGCCATAACAGTACCTTTCCCTTAAAGCTGCAGTTGGTAATTTTTTTTTAGTCATATTTGTTGAAACTATCACTATTTTCTGGTAGTAGGAAGTTAATACAGTCATTTTGGGGAAAATGGCTCCTTTTGCATCACCTCATAAGTGGCTCTAAAGGGATGGCCACAATATGATTAGCCACCCCACATACTGACCCATAATTTCTGGAACATCTTTGGCTTACATGCCTTGCAGCTTCATGCATCTGTATTGCCAGTGAGTTGTATTAGAGTTGCTACAGACACTGACAGAATTTGTATCCCCCCTCTCAAAAGCAAGCACAGAGGAGGAGTGGAGGTGGTAAGGTTACTGGGTATACTCCAGAGTACACCCAATAATCTAGGTGACTTTGAAGAAGATGTGTCTTTCCTACCAAAAGTTACAGAGGGAAAACATTTTTTATGAGGCTGTGTGTCTTTTACAGGTCTAGTGTTTTATTTAGCAGCTACTTCTATATATGTGTACCTAATCGAAGATAGAAGTATTCATGTGAACAAATTGCTTACATCATGTTATTGTTGTGTACAACTTAATCTAAGTAGTCAAACACATCAGCTTTCTTTCACATGGGGGATGGGGTTGGCTAAATTAATTCCTCCTTTTGCTACAGCTTCCACAGCAACAAAGAGTAAGAAGGGAAAGGCAGAGGCTCATCAAAGCCGGCACCTCCGGTCCTCCATGACTGGTCTTCTGACATGGGTCCCAACAGGCTCCGAACACCAGTCACAGAGAAATGGAGGTACCGGCTTTGACCGTTACAGAGGTGCCGGCTCTGGTCAGCAACTGGCCAGAGCCCATGTCAGAAGACTGGAACCGGTGCAATCAGGCTAATGTCAAGGGTTATTTATCACATGATCAGCATGGTTTAAAACAGTTTTGTGACTGTTTATCTTGCTCTGATATGTTTTTCTGAGTCTGTTGCATTTTCTTTAGTTTTCATGTAAACAGTGAAAGGCTGTTGTTTCATTGGGATATGATAAGCAATGACTGTCGGTCTTGCTCAGATATGTTTGTGATGTCTGTAGTTGTTCTGGTGATTGTAGTTGTGCACTACCTGTGCACTGAACGGTGCACATGTGTTGAGGGGCTTAGGAGAAACAGGAGAAAAGGGCGCAGAGAATAAGAGCTGTGGTGTTAAAAGTTTTTGGCTCAGTCCTTGATTTCCTCAAGTTGCCAACTGCAGCTCTAGCCTGCATGAGCTAACCCTGCCAAAAACAGCAACAATGGCAGAATAGAGTGTTAATGCTGCAGAAGCTACTGAGCTTGTTATGGCTTTTACAGCAAAATTTTGTGCTCCCAGTGGTACAGTGCCACTTACAGGTCTGGCATACATACTACAGCATTCTCAGTAGTTTCATCTGAACAGATGCATTTCTTGAGACAATGCTGTTTACCAAAAACTATTTTAAAACAAAGACGAAATGGATTGCTTTTTATATGCGTGTGGACAAGGCAATAATGTGGCTACTTTGGACAATCTAAAATATAAAACATTCTGGGTTTAACACAGCTGTTTACTACTTCATTCCATACATGTTCTTTCACAGTTTGGATGTCTTCAGTATTAATGTGCAATGATGAATGATGCCAAGGCAGCTCATTTCTTCCATATGACATTACCAGGGTCTGTATCCACAGGGAGCGTTTTAGTGCTACAAGGGTCCACATTTTGAAATACAACTGTATATAGCTACAAAATGGTGGTGTATGATTTTTTATGGGAGAATATGGTGGATTAAAATTAAAATCTGTGGTCAATTTATCAAGATGATGCCTTTGAAGATAGTCGATCTGATCATTTAACATGCACGGAAAATAAATTTAATGACATCCCTACACGTTGTACTTTTAAATTCACTGTTTACATTCTTACTCATGTAGTCCCAGCGTAATCAATGAGTCGGAGGTGCATCTGCGGCTGCATCACAGCGACATGTAAAAATATCCTTTTCACACAGTAACGTTTCAAACTCTAGTGGATGTTCTGGATGTTCACTTCCTTCATAAAATTATGTAAATCCTTCAGTGTTAGGATCATGAACTCAGTTGTCAGTCAATTTGTCCTCCATCATGGTGCAGAGAACTTTAGTGTTATGCACCACCTCTTCTCAATTTTGACTGGTCAGTGAGTGAGCAGTGACGAATGAGCACTGAAATGCCCAGCACCTCTGATTGGTCAGAAAAAAAATGCTGTGTGCTAAGATGGTGATTCACAATTTAATCATCTGTTCCTTGTCCCATTTCACACCTTTCCTGAAAATTTCATAAAAATCCGCTCATTACTTTTGGCTTAATCTTGCTAAATAACTAACTAACAGACAGACAAACACTGGGGAAAACATAACCCTCGCGACTCATTGGTGGAGGTAACAAAGAAAAAAAACACTGAAGGAGAAGGTGTATCCAAACTTCTGAATGGGGCAGGAGTGAATATACAGTTGCTGGTTACACTTGACTTCATTTTGCTTATTTACTCAATAGAGACAGTTCCGAATTTAAATAATACAAATTGTAAACTGGAAGAAGTTCTAATAAGTGAGTTGCACATCTTGGGCCACGCAGTGCATTGTGGGATTTTGGCTACCGATCAGAATCGAAAATAGTGGAGACACATAGCGATGCGTGTGGAATTGATGAGTTCAAACTTTGGAAAGCTGCTGATTTTAGACTATATGACAGTCGATGTAGACTGTCCGTGACATGTAGGACCACAACAGATCACAGACCAAAATAAAAAAAGAACTGATTGTCCATGTTTAGGTGGCAATAGTATGGAAGTTAGGTTTGATACAGGAGGAACAGCACACAATTGTCAAACAGCCCCACAGATCCTGACTGAGAATGAAGGGCATGAAAACTAGAATGCACTCAAGCGAGATGCTGACCCATGCCGGATGCTTGCCTAGACCTTGTACAGATTTAATATGACCTAACAATGTGACAGAGGCTCAGAGACCTTCCAAACCAAAATTCAACAAGTGGATGCTAAGTTTGTTGCTCTATCTCTACTCTTTTCTTTTGTCTCTCCTCTGTCCACCAACCCCAACCGGTTGTGGCAGATGGCTGCCTACCCTGAGCCACTGGTTCTGCTGGAAGTTTTTCTCTTCCGTTAAAGGAAGTTTTTTCTCCCCCCTGTCGCCCTTGTCTTGCTCTTGGTGGTTCTGTTGGGTTGACTCTCTGTATAGTCTGAGGTCTCGGCCTTGAATTTGGAAGCACATAGAGATAATCGTCGATTATGATTGCCGCTATACAAATAAAATTGATTTGACTTTGGCCCTGTGACCGTGACCTTTTGACCCCAAAATGAATGTCGGTCCACAGTGGGTCAAGGTCAATATTACTGTCAAGTTTGGTCACCCTAGCTCTACTCGATTGAGGAATAGAGCGGACACAAACACAAACACACACACACACACACACCCAGTTCTTCCTCGTACTCCTCTTCCTCCTCTTCCTCGCGCAGACCATTGAAGGGTTAATAATTCACCATGGACGGGTGTCAGAGCCGTTATTCTTCCATTGCTCAGCGACCGTGAGCTCCGCCCACCTATCCACAGTAGATGGCACTGATAGGCTGAGCGTACTCAGTCTGTCCCCTCTTGGGTCCTTCACCTGTGTCAGCTTCCAGTCGAGGTTACGGCACAGGAAGTCCTCGCTTTGGTGCTTCCCTTAGCTAGTTAGCGAGTTGGCAAGCTGATAACGCTTAGGGCCAAGAACCAGGTGTTTTTAGAGATGGCGTCGGAGGAGGCGGCTGTTATGATGGTGAACTACTACACCACTGCCACACCCACTATCAGGAACCAGCCAGTCTTCATCCAGTACTCCACCCACCATGAGTTGAAGACCAACAACCTGACCAATCAGAGAGTGCAGGTGGTGCTACATGCCATCAGTGCAGCAGCAGTGCATTCCGGGAGCAAAGCATCCGGAGGGGAGGGGCGGGGCTTAGGTGCAGCTCAGAGCCTCGCTTGAGGATCATCGTTGAGAATCTGTTTTACCCCGTGACACTGGAGGTTCTGTAGCAGATCTTCAGTAAGTTCGGCTCTGTGTTGAAGTTCATCACATTCACCAAAAACAACCAGTTCCAGGCTGTGCTGCACTTCAGCGACGCCGTGCACGCCCAGCACGCTAGGGCTGTGGGTTATGTGCACATTCACACACATGTACACACACTGAAAATCAACCCGTAAGAATTCTCGTGAAGAAGTAAATGAGACATAAAATAAGGCAAAATCTAGAATGTGGAATGCTCTGCCTCATCCCTCTCCACGTTTACGTTCCTTCTGAAGACACCCCTCCCCGTATGCCCTGGTATCTTAACCCAATATGCAGAGTTGATTTTATTACATCCAATTGTTTAAATTGTTTTTTTATTTTTATTTGTTTTTACTCTTGTCTTGCTCTTGGTGGTTCTGTTGGCTTTTCTCTCTGCATAGTCTTGAAATTTCGATCTTGAATTGTGAAGCGCCTAGAGATAATCTAGGATTATGATTGGAACTATATAGATAAAATTGAAATTGAACTGAATTGAAGGTGAGTTGTAGCGTCATTTAACTTATTATACTTTCATTTTAAAGTTAAATCTTTCTAAATAATGTTGAAAAGTTTTTAAACTGGGTTATATTTCTAGACACCAGCCCTGTCAGTGATGACAAAAGATAGATTTATATAATTTGACAGTTAGCCAGACCGGCTCTCTTCATTGACAGTAGTCAAAACGAGGACAGTTTAATATTAGGTTAGCTGGATACACAGTATCTAGTGAAAATTCAGTGCTAGAAAAATGCTATCTGCTCTGTCAATGTAATTAAAACATATTTTAATGATGAATGGAGTACTCATTAACAAGTTTGTAACTATGTAACTCATGAACAAGAACGAGATAGCAAGTAGGTTTATTAAAGGTTTAAGTCATTTTCTGCTGTCATTTTACTTATGGCTTAAAGCCAAGTTTTAATGATGTTTAAGGACATGGATGGTTACTTGCCCTTATCATTTCTATTACCTGCAAGTTGGTGTGGAGTGTTTGGTAGCATCCCAGAAAAATCACACATGCACACAAGAGATGGGCAACTGGCTTATTTACATCCACAGCCCCTCAGCAGGTAACAAAAAAGAACAAAAAAACAAGTACAACATCTCTATCAAAAACCTGCTTACTCAGAGAATGGCCAACATGTTGGTTGCAAATGCAATGGAAAGCACTCTACTTTACCATTAGTTTACTGTATTTTGGAAAGAAGAGTGTGAAAATAGTCTGCAGTTTTCCATAGTCTCTTTTTTCCATACTCACTATAATCCTGCCAGTGTTCAAGTGCTTGATTTTTGCTGCTTGAAAACGGTGTTTAATTTGTTGAAATAACCTGTAGTTTTCTGAGGGATAGGACTGGACAGAGCGTCTGTGTTTACTTTAAAGAGAGGTCTGCAGTTTTTTTGTGTGAGTGTATAAAACCATGAGTGGATGCTGAATGGTGGGGGATAACCACTTTGCAAATTACAACCTCCCTCAATTTTCCACATCAAGGCTTTTCCGTGAAGGGAACGTTGCAGATTTTCAGCAAAGCCCTAACATCCAGACTCTGAAGTGCCCTTGAGTGTGAACTAATGCGAAAAGCACAACAAACAAAACTTTCTGTATTGCCTCTCTGAGCCACTAAAGTTCTTCACGCTGCTATCATCTGTTCCTCCCCAGCCTTCCTCCTCATTTTAGCACAGTCTGCTTAAATGTCAGAAACCGGCTGAGGTGCAGAGGAGGCAGAACCATTAGTTGAATCTCTCAGACAGGAAGCATCAGTGTCATGCGCAGGAAAACAGCTTGTCTTTCCATTTTTTAGCATGACATAACCAGTGTGAAACTTTAGATTCGGCCTTGCTGAGAGGAGCCATGGGTCAGCAGGATTAAAGGTCCCATGCAGTGAAACATACATTTATATCTGTGCAGCTCAGATATGTGTCTATTACACACTTCTGTAAGGGTGGTGACAAAATGAAATGCGTATACTGTATTTACATTTTATCCTTTGTTTCCCAAGGGCCTCCATATAACTCTGCCCCCTATAATATGCTCTGATTTCCTTGTGAAACGTTGAACTGCAGATCATTCAGTGTGACCTGGGAGCATATTCTGTCTAAAGGTTACTATAAACACAGGACTGACTGTAATATTTTCATAGGTTTTATTTTACACCACAGAGTTGATATGAACCTCAAAACTGTGTGGATTTTCACAGTGTGGGAGTTCGAAAGGGCTCTCTTACATTAACAGGTACAAGCTATTTCAGTTTTAAAGGTTAAATGTGTAAGAGTTGGCGTTATCTAATTACAGAAATTAATTATTCATAGATATCTTTTCATTCATTTATAATCTCCTGAAGTAAGAAAAATAAATTTTATGTTACCTTAATGCTGGCGTACACTCTGCGATTTCAGACCCAATTTGCAGCTGTGCACATCCCAAACATTTGCAAGTGATTGCAGTCAGAGCTCGTGCCTCACACCCCCTCCTTTTTTATGACCGGCCTGAGCGGTCGCAGCCTCAAATTTTGCCTTGGATAAGTTTGATTTCTATAACTGTGTTGTTTCTCTGCTTTTCTCCTCACTGGACCTGTGCAGCAACAGCTCAGCAGCAGGAAACAGTGAGTGAAATCAAGAAGAAAGCAATAAACATCACAGAAATATCAGAAATTGGAGCCAGTAAGTTAGATTTGGTTAAATCTATCTAGCTGCAGACCGGCATGCATGCAGCCCCCGGTCAGACAGACGCCATGCGCCCACCCCGCCCCCCCCTTCCCGAGGAGGCCCCCGCCTGG
>JAQQAE010021335.1:0-10485 GCA_029823295.1 Pseudamia nigra | reverse complement strand
GGGACAGAGTTGAGGGGACATTGGTTTTAATAGAACTATGGCTTTTTGTTAATCTAGCAACAGTGCTAAAGAGAAATTGAGGGTTTTTCCACAAATTGAAAGATTCCACAAGTTTAGAAAACCGCCATTGTCTCTCTGGCAATTATCAATTATTATACAGAGGAAGGGTGAGTCAATAACATATCAGTGCTCTATTAGAGCAACTACAGCTACTGTACAAATCCATGTTATGGCACAAAACACAGTTACCTTACTCCAACAAAAATCTCCCCTTGAATGAATGTGTCAATAAGTGCAGTTGCCAAAACCATCAAACACTATGATGACACATTCTCTCATGAGGACTGTGCAAGAAAAGAAATACCAATAGCTACTTCTGCTGCAGAGGATAAATTTATTGGAATTATCATCCTCAGTCGTCACCACTATTAAACGCTATCTGAGGTGCTGTAAACGTATCTTCTGCAGCAGAGGTAGCTCTTGGTCTTAATCTCCTCGGTCCTCGTGAGAGACACTTGCATCATAGTGTCATGGTGTGATGGTTTTGTTGTCTACACTTGGGGACATATTCAAACATATTCAAAGTTCTTTAGATTTTTCAGATTGATTGACCTTCATTTCTTAAAGTAATGATGGGCTGTCTTTTCTCTTTACTTAACTGAATGTTTCTTGCCATACTATGAATTTGTACAGTAGTAGCACTAACAGGGCTACTGACTCTGTACCCACCCTTCCTCAAGTCAACCGATGGTCTAAATCACATTAAAAAGGCTAGAAATGGCACAAATGTGAACTTCAAACCGTTCCAGGTGACTACCTCATAAATCTGATGAGAGAATGCAAAGCTGTCATCAAAGTTAAATGTGTCTACTTCGGTCAATCTAAAATATAAACCACATTCCGAGTTGTTTTTACACTTTTTTGTTTTGGATGTCTTCAGCACTAATGTACTGAAAAAGAAAATGTATTGAAACTTCTGACAGGTAGTGTATGTATGTAAAATGCATCAGACAATTGCTCTTCTTCCTATCCCGGCCTACTCAACACCCAACAAATGAAATATAAAACTTCACAGTGTAACAGGTATACACATTTTGAAAGCGGATGTCCAAGCCCCATCCTCTGAAACAGAAGAAAACCACAGAAGCATCTCTGAGTATTTATTATGCTGCCTGCAGTATTTA
Organism: Pseudamia nigra; assembly: GCA_029823295.1. NCBI lineage: Eukaryota > Metazoa > Chordata > Actinopteri > Kurtiformes > Apogonidae > Pseudamia > Pseudamia nigra. Next base: position 9,301 of record JAQQAE010021335.1, on the reverse strand, counting down.
TGTGAGTGAGGGTCAGATGCAGATTCAGACAGAGTATGATGCAGTGCTGAAGTAATCCTATAAGTCAGAGGTGCTTTCTAAACAGCTCTGACCCCTTGCGCTCCTGCATTGCAGTGTTTACGCTGGCTCCGCTGGCATTAAACACAAGCCACATATTTTTAACATTAGGATCTTCCCAGCTCACCCTGGGCCATGTAAATAGTGAACTGCCCGTCAGCCTAGATCAATCAACTCACTGCCTATTTGGACCAGCGCCATATGTGTGTGAGTGACTATGTGATTGTGTTTATTGGAGCCACAATATATCTCCAGTCGGTCAGAACCTAGCTATCTATGAAATCACAAAACAGAGCTTTTTATGTATCCAAAGATTACGTGAGTAAGATCATAGAAGCAGCAGGCCCTTTGTCAGAAGTATTTTGAACTTTTATGATGAAATCTCATGCATGTGGTACCTGCTTTCAGTGTGTGATATTAACTTACTCCATGCTGCATGCCTGGACTTGATTTTTTTTTTTTTTTTTTGTATATCAACATTTAACGTTTAATCTCATCTTGTTGATAATTACTTTAATAAGTTGCTTCACAGATAAGACCAAACATAAGCTGGCAAGCTGCTAATCAAATAGAACATCAGAGGTAACAAACCAAACAAGCAAAATAATAGATACAAGATTTAAAATTGGGACCAGATAAAATAAATAAGATACAAGCAGTCATGATTTTGAAGAAAGCAGTGAATTAATGTGTCTTGTTGAATTTGAGCCCATTTTGGCCGACATCTGCACCTCAGAGCCAGAATTAGGAATAAAACTGCATTGTTTTTTATGGCAGCCAATGCTTTGTATTGTATAAAATATAACAAATTAAATTACTTATATTATGAAAAGCTGTCTGGATAGTGACAGAGAAAATTTATTTATGTTGTATTCATATCTGATAAGTGAAATAGAGACATGGCATCAGTCATTAAATTAAGAACAAGTTGTTTGAGCTCATACTGTACATTACTTCACTAAGTGTACTTTCCACCGCCATGCTGTGGAAGAAGTGATAAAAGTGCCAATATCTTCAGGACATGATCATTATGGTCTGTGGGAAAATACCTAAAAATGATGATATGATAGTTTTATGACACTAAATCTTCCTGTGTGCAGGGCCTGTGATATTTTGATATTTCTCAGCTGCTTTAGGCAGTTTGTGAACTCCAGTCAAAGCAGGAGATGTAGACAACACTGACCTCTTCTGGTTACGGTTTGTAAAACTAAGGAGATGTCAATGCTGTTTTTTTTTTTTTTTTATAACAACTTGATGCCATAAAAGATTAAAATAAACAAACTAATATTTTATCTTGCAAAGATTGCTGCAATAATTTCACACATTTTTTTTTTTGATCCAGCCAAAATCTTCTGAAAACAAGGTAGTAAACTTAAACATGTTGAGGTAAACATTTACAGCTCTAATAAACTTTGTGGTATTCCAACATCATAGTAGCAAGCTGTGTTTTACTGTGCATTGCAAATAAGTCAGGAATACTGACACTCCAGTTTCAACTCATCTCAGTGACCTCAGGAGTGTTTGTGAGTGGGGTGTAGTCATGCACCTCACGACGTTTAAGCATGCAAACTATTCATAGAAACAGCCTTACATACGTGCCTCCACCTGCAGGAGTACCATCGTGTGTTCCAAGAAGATGTGAGAGAGAGTCTGCGTGCATGCATCAGCTTACATCCCCCATTACTGATGCATGATGAACATGATGAACTTTACATTCAATATGTATCGTCTAATGAGGTGTGAAATGCCAAACATTCCATTGTATGGCAAGTTTAGGTATCACGAGTCAAACATTGTGAGCGTCTGTGTGCACTTTGTGTGAGATAAGCTCAGACAATGGTAAACTGTGTATGTCTGATAGAAGCAAGGGTCACAAACAGATGAGGACCTAAAAGTTTGTGTTCTTGAAATGATCTGATCTACACTAATAAACATTGCTCTGAGACTGAATCCACTTTCGTAATGTTTTCAGCTGTATATATATCACTTATTGTGCAGCCTGTACTTATACAGCTGAATCCACTTTCTTAATGTTTTTACCTTATATGTACTCCATGTCATCCAGTCTGTCAGTCTCAAGCAACATTGTCTAATGTAATGGTTTTCAACTGCTGCATCAGGACCCAAAAGTGTGTCAAGAACTTGTTCTGAATGGGTCATAAAGTGTGTAGCTAAGAGAAAAAAATACACACTTTATGCCTTTTTATACGATGCTGGTGCTGTACTGTATCTGTTGCCATGGTAACACGAACATTTGACATGAAGATGGCAGGTTATATTGTAGATTTGTATTTTTTAAATTTTCACTCATTTGATTTCATTGCATTCACTTTTTTTCAATTTTTTGATTATCTTTGCTTTTCTCATGTTTGTCGGACTGATTATTTTCATCATTGTTTGAATTATTTTGTTCATTTTTGTTGATTTTGTTTGTTTTTTTTAATTTTCTGCTAGTTGTCTTGATTCTTTTGTTCATTTTATTGATTTTTTTTTTCACTCTAAATATTTATATTTTATGTTTGTACAAAATAGGCACATTTAGCTTTGATGGCATTTTCTCATCAAATTTATGAGGTAGTCACCAGGAATAGTTTTTATCTCACAGTTTTGCCTCGTCAAGCATTAATTAAACGATCAAACACTATCGTAGGTGCAGTAAACTGGTGTTTTCCAAGGCTGGTAATTCTAATAAACCTATCCTCTGCAGCAGAAGAAGCTCTTGGTCTTCCTTTCCTGGGACGGTGCATCACAGCCTGTTTCGTCATATTTGATGGTTTTGGCGACTGCACATCGGGACACTTTCAAAGATCTTTAGATGTTTCAGATTGACTGACTTCTGTTACTTAAAGTACTGATGGGCTGTAAAATGGATTCGTACAGTAGTTGTAACACCATAAATAGAGGTATTGAGTCTGCACCAACCCTTCCTCTGCACTTTTTCAGCATATTGTATAGCTCTACTAGCAAGAAACAAAGCCTAACAACTGATAACTTTAACATGTGTATAGAAAGACATTTTGCTAAATTACTGCATTACTGTACAGCTACTGTAAGGCTGACTAAAGGAAATACATGTGATACATTTTCCAGTGTTTGTTATTGTATTTGAAAAATATGTTAAGTGATAGTGTATTTAATGGTTTAGGTACAGTAAAATATGGGGCATGTGAGTGAGTTGAGTTTTCCCTGTGTGTGTCTGTGTGTTGCAGAGCTATGGTTCAGGGGTCCAGATGGCAGGCATGAGGGGCCCGACCTGCACTGGAGTCTGGCTCTAGAGTCCACAGGGGCTCCCACTTCAACTGGACACATTCCACAGGTACACTTAAATACTCAACACGGTAAAACACACAAGGCAACACACTTCAGTGGAAGGGCCAAAGACATTCCACTCGTAAACAGAGAAAATGGACAAAACATTTGTTACTATTAAACACAGCTTAACTCACTGTTTTGTACAAGTATGAAAGGAGGTAAATAATGAGTCTCTTTTATCTTTTTGTATAATTTAATCTTTCTTCTGGAGAAATTATTATTTTGAATAGGCTGTTATTGTTCCCATTCAAATTGATTTCCACTGAGCTTCGATTGGGTCGAGCCAACCACAACCATTTACCTGATGTAGGGTGCTCAGATGTGCTTTAATAAATCAATAATCTTCCATTCAGAAAAACGTTCAGCATAGGATTCATTAATGTGGATGGAGTCAGAAGGGTTGAGAACTTCAAATGAATGAATGAAAATATTTTAATAAAGTGTACATAAATGCTATAATAATACACTAATATCACATTTTCACTAGTAACTAACATTATTTAAGCACCATTGTCATTCAGCTTATTTCCTCGCTTGTTTTTACATCATCTAGATGAGATTTGTGTAGCAAGATCTCATGAGAGTTTGTTAGACAGAGACAGCCCACAAGCAAGTTGAATTTCCTCCTGACCTGTGTGTCTGAGAAAATGTAACTTTCTTAGAATATGCAGAAGATGTGGCGTGTTAAAAATGGGTCCCATATTAAGTTTCTGTGTGTCACTATGGGAAGACAGAACTTGCCAAATATGTGCAAATCAAGTTCATGTCTCCCATAAAGGAAGTGACTTGTCAGTAGACTGTCTCACTTCTCTGTGAGGTTTGCGAAAAATGATGAGCTGCCACCTGAGACTGCTGTCTGTCTAAAACTGTTTTTAGTCTGTGACTGGTCAGTCTACATATCTGCATTAACAGTTTGGTCCCATTTGTAACTCTACTTAGAAATTAAAATGACCTGTAAATTTATTGTAGTGAAGGAATATTTCTTGTAGTCTGAAAATGACAGGATAGTGATGCTTCAGGGACAACCAGTCCTTGAATGACTAGGTTGACATAGGTTGACTTTCTTACTGCTTCGCATACAAAAAATAATATAAGAATATAAAAGTAATGTCACACAGTAATGTTAGACACTGATCATGATCGCTAACCTGTGAAGTGGTCATACAGTAACAGTGACTATATCATTCCACTGGCTTTTGTCAGTGTGTGGATGCAAGTGAACGTTTAGCCCTCAAAGTCACTGCACTGAAAGCAGCAAACTGTCCAAACTAAGTAAAGATCTGAACAACTTTGATAAGAACCAAATTGATGTACACGACTGCGTCACTGCATCCAAACCTAAATATCTTGTTGGCTGTTCTATTCTGCAGTGGATAGTACTCCAACTAAAGTGGGATCAATCCGACTGAGTATTTATGAAATGTGTTGTAAAAACAGGTGAGATTCATGAAGGCCCAAGCTCACAACTTACAGGATTTGAAGTATGTGTCACTATAATGTCTAATGTGTAATGTACTGCTCGTTATTACAGCAGCTTTCAGAGGTCTGGTAGAGCTCTTGTCTTGGGTGAGAGCGGTTCTGGAATCAAAAGTGGGAACCTACTGTACATAACATTTTGTGGTGGTAATGTTTTGTTCACTTAGATACTCTACTGGACTGAGATCCAACAAGACCTACAGTTTTGAAGATGCTTTGACCCAGTTGTCTTGACATCACACTTTGGGCCTTGTCTTGGTTGCTACATAGTATCCTTACGCTTATAATTTAGCCATATTTTTACAATGAAGACCCTAAAAATACACTTAACCAACACTGATTTTCTTTTTCTAACTAAAACTGTGTTATTCTTCCATTCCTCACTCATGGTCTGTTTTTTTGTTTAACTGATAAAGAATGATTGGTGACTGACTGGTAGTCCGCCATGCATGAAAATTGTAAATGTCACTCCATAGCAACAACTTCATGTGACCATAAACGCTTATATTGCACCTACTTTTCTGGTACATTGGTCAGACAATGAGAATTGTGAGAGTTCTCTTTTTGTATCAAGCAGCAAGGAAACTGTAGCACTGTGAGTTTCAATTAACTAGACTTAGATGCTATTGTATGTCCTGCAAGGTGACTAATGCATATGCATGTTATCTCAATGCCGAAATGTACTGTTCTACCCGAATGCACACTGTAGTTGACATCATCTAAACATATTTTCTCCTTTCCCGGCTCAGGACGTGTGCCCATGAGGTCGTCACCACTGGTTCTGCTCCTCCTGATCGGCGTCCAGGCTGTACTGAACATGGAAGGTGGATGGGCCCAGAGAACCGGGGCAGCCAACCACAAACTAGGACAGCAGACAGCAGCCAATCACAGAGCAGGACAGCAGCAGGCAGCAGCCGGAGACCACCTTGCTGAACAATATTCAACACAGGAACATCATAGGACCAGCCACCACCACCACAGGACCAAGAAACCCCAACGGGCAGCTTCCCACAGGAGTCAAATTTCCCCAAATTCCCTCCCGGATCCCTCCAGCCCAGTGGTGGACCCCAAGCTCTTTTCCAAAAGACGTTACCGGCCCTCGCCCCGTGTTGTTTTCAGTGAGGTTCCCCCATCACATGATGCCCTGGAAGGTGAGGGTTATGACTATGATGGGATGAGGGGGGGGAGGGTCCGGCGCAGAGCAGGATCGCAGACCATGCACCGAGGAGAGTACTCAGTATGTGACAGCATAAATACCTGGGTGGGCAATCTGACACGGGCCACAGACATACTTGGAAATGAGGTGACAGTGCTACCCAATGTTACTATCAACAACGTGGTGAAGAAACAGTTTTTCTATGAGACCACCTGCCGATACCCAACACACAGGGGCTCTACAAGTGGGGGGCGGTCAGGGACCCGGGGGGGCAGACAGACCTCCAGAGGCACCTCTGGCTGTCTGGGCATCGACAGTCGCCACTGGAACTCCTACTGCACCAACACACACATATTTGTAAGTGCCCTAACCATCCACAATGAACGGACAGCCTGGCGTTTCATCCGCATCAACGCTGCATGTGTGTGTGTTCTGAGCCGGAAATCTTGGGCGGGTCGAATGGGGCACTGACTGAGGGGAACGCTGACTCCTGACCACTGAATTATGAACCAGCACCACACATTTCTCTTAAACAGCCACTGCAGCTTTATTGCCAATACCGTAACACCTCTTCCCACCTATGGACACATTCACACACATATACATACCACACACTGTTTTCATCCTCTCAACACATACAAGCAGCTTCATCTGTCCAGCCTCGGCCCCTGGCCCTACCTCAGTCCAAACAGTCCTGGTTGTTTTAAGTTATACGGACTGCATGTCATATTTATGGTTTATACAGTCAAATATGGAAATATATACAGTATGTGTATATGTACAAAATGAATTCAAGCTTTTAATGTTGTTGTTATTGTTATTGTTATTGTTTTTGTTGTGTTGTTCATGCTGTTATTTATTAAACACCTCAGTACTTGCTTGGGTTGTTGTGTCAGTTCACATGGTAATGTTTTATTATTTCTTAAAATTATTTTTATTTTAATCAGGCAAATCTTTAAGAATTCATTATTTACCTTGTAAGCCTGGGAAGGGGTAAGAGGAGGGAGGAAATCAATAAACATTCAAACAAACAGAGCAAAGCAGTTCATTAAACTGAACTTTGCGTTAGTTCATGCAGGAAGAGATGTCAGTGCTAGACAGCAATTTGTCTAATCATTCACAACCTCTTTCCCGCCCCAAACATCAAACCTCTGGCAACATTCCTTCAATCCTGCTGTGCTGCACTGCACAAGCTGTCTCACTCCCCATCTCACCAGACCTCCACCAAGGCAGCTCAGTTTCTTTTCATAATCGTTAATTATGATTGCTGCTATACAAACAAAATTGAATTGAATTGAATTGAATTGAAAACCTATCATTTGAACCTATGCTCATTTCCCCATAATGTTATTGCACCAAAAAGTAATATTCTTAAAGGTATTTGACCCTCATTATTGTATTCTAAGAACCTACCCTTAACATTAGTTCAGTGGATATTCACCAAAAATATTTCCAAAATCGCAATATTCTTCTGGATCTAGCTCCATAAATGTTGAAGATGCATTAAATCCATGGACATATTACTGAATCAGCAGACTTCCACTACAATTTGATGTCAGTTTCATGTCTATAGCTTTATTTACTACCTTAGATTAGCTATTTTTCTTCAACCTCTGTAAATATAAGCATTCTGCATCACTTTATCTGCAATATTGCCCATATCTGAATCAAACTTTGTGGTTTCACAGAATCTGTTATGGTGTTATCCTTTTGGATTTGTGGCATTACAAGGTCAAATGTTGACTTTAGGCCTATCTCACAATGAAGAATCTTTTTAAAATCTTCTAGACACAGACAATATTCCAGATCAGTCCAAGGTCTTTGTGCCATTTCTGTCCTATCCCGAAAATTTCATCCAAATCCATTCAAAACTTTTTGAGTTATGTTGTGAACAAACACATAAAACACCAACAAAAACATAACCTCCTTGGCAGAGATAATCATGTTCACTACCTCTCCAGCCTCCTCCTGAATTAAAGATGCAGTCTATGATGTTGGGAGACGAGCTAGTAGCCCATCGCAAACCACTATAAACCCCACGTTTACTCGATCCATTCGATTTCTAGGTGAATCGGACAGACAACACAAACTCAGACACAATGAACATCCTTCGCATACTTGTACATCTAGAATCAGGCCGAGGCGGAGGAATGTTGTTTGTGCCACACGGGCATGAGGCGCTCCATGTTTTACACACACAGAGACGGATGGTTAGAGCAGAGCAAAGTAGAATTTCTTTCACCTTGGAAAACTGGTCTAAACACAGCTGTGGAAAAGCCTGTCTGTTTGTGAATCTGAATGGATGAGGATAATTCTCATCATCAGCTAAATTTAAAAAATAGGAAAATAATCAAGTAAATTATCAAAATGAAGAAATTAAGTATCAAATGTACAAAAATAATCACAAAAATAACTACAGTAAATGAGCAAAAAGTGAAAATTACCAAGGTGAGCAAAGAATTCACAAAATGATCTAGAAAAATAACAAAACTGAGCAAAACAGTCAAGCAAATTTTAAAATTAACATAAAAATGACAAGAAGTAAAAAGATAATCGAAAAACTGAACAAAAAGTCAATTAAATAAGCAATAATATGAGCCAAAACGATTGAAATAATCAAAAAGGTGTATAAAAAATGAACAACACACTAAATAAGCAACAAAATAAGTAAAAATAACAAATTGAGGAAAGACATTGGTATGAAAAAACCGCAAATGATCCAAATATTCACAGAAATAAACAAAAATCACTAAAATACCTGCTTAAAGGCAGCGCATCATGCTGCAATAAATTCTGTTATGAATATACTCACTGCTTGAGTAGTTTTCATGAGACATTTTCTCAGGTACTTATATTTATGAGTACTTATACTTGAGTTATTAGGAAAGAATAGAATAGAATAGAATAGAATAGAATAGAATAGAATACAATAGAATAGAATAGAATAGAATAGAGTTTATCCCTTTCCGGGAAATTCATAAGTTTATATATTTAAAATTTACATTCTAATATTCATTTGTAAATGAACAACAATACTTTCACTTGAGTACTGTTTGTGTTTACTCTGATGCAGACTCCTGAATGCAGCCGTGAGGGGGGGCACAAGCCAGTGTTCTTTCTCACACCGGTCCCAAGCCTGGATAAATGCAGAGGGTTGTGTCAGGAAGGGCATCCGATGTAAAACCTATGCCAAAACAAACATGCTAATCATTAATATGACTTGCAAACCAGATCGGTCGAGGCCCGGGTTAACAACGACCGCCATCAGTGCTGTTAACCAACAGGGTGCTGGTGGAAACT
>JAQQAE010021334.1:0-10485 GCA_029823295.1 Pseudamia nigra | reverse complement strand
TCAGCAGTGCAAATACAGTGGTCCAGCCATGACGTTGTATGCCATGCTTCACTTATATAAGTGTAGCTGTCTGGTGGTAACAACAACTGGCTGGACACTAGTAAGCGATTTTCCTCACAAAACTGTAACATATGCTTGGCAAACAGAGATTTTTGAACATCCGTTTTGAGACCAATCGAGTTGTCACTTCCTAGATGAAATTTTAAAGCCAAAAACAGGATGTACCGGTAATCATATTTGGACAAATTGCGGCAGTGCTACGTGAGCCTAGTATGTCAGGGGTCTCATGGGTAAGCTAATGTCAACCTCTAGCTTACTGATTGGGTACAACTTAATTACGTAAACATTACCGAACTAAGTCATATTTTGGAGTTATTAGCAAAAGCACTTTCCCATAACTACAGTCGAGCCTCTGTCATGAAAAATTATGTTTTATTTAGTAAGTAGAAGTTGGGAAGGACTGACTCAGTCTGACTTCAGTGACAAGTCGAGTTACCATCATGACCTGTCAATTAAATCCCAGCATGGTAGTGATTTTTTTGGGTTATTTACTGTTATACTGTATATTAATAATGGAACAAAAAGTTAAAAATTGGACCATCTGATCACTTATTAGAGGGTCCAAATAAATGTTTGTGACCATGATAACACATGACAAAAATTTATTCACTTAGTGTTCTCAGTGAGAAATCCAGTGGGAGTCAGGGCTTCTTGGAGCCCAGTGAACAGCACCCAAGTGGTCAATGTAGACATTACAGCTTCAAGTTACTTTCACATGCAGCCTGTACAGCCCCCGGTCAGTGCACACTGGTCTTAACATATTATGGCTGCACTAGGTGACAATGCTGAGCTGGTAATAGAGCTTTTTGAAAATGGGAAAACTGGAGTTGTGTGCGGTAGGTGCTCCAATCTGCTTCCAGGCCATGTCCAATATCAGAAACAGAATAATAATAGTTAACAAAAAGAGTTATTATTTAATTTTCTCTACTTTCAATTTGAGCATTGAAATAAAAAAACAAGTCATTATCTGTAGTTCTGTTTTGATTTTAGTCATTTTTTGTTTTAAATGGGAAATGAAATGAACATAGATTTCACACAAATATTGGTTATTTTTTGTTTAATTTAAAAATGTTGTGTTCTGTCAGCTGGCAGAGGTGTCTCATCGCTCTCAAAAAATATAGATGCCGGTAGAACTCCCCAGACATCTTCCAAACAAGAGACTGCTCCTGAAGAATCTGATCTCCACTCCACAGTGGCACCAACTACGACTACTCAACGACCCCCGTCAGTCCGTGGGAGACGGGTGCGTCCGCTTTCGCAGACACGTTCATATCACAGCATCTTCTCCTCAGTAAGAGGTTCAGTGAGGAACGGAGGGAGCAGAAGTTCATCCAGAGGAAAAGAGCAAGATAAGGAAGAAGAGGAGGAGAAAATACCCACAACACCACCTCCAGTGGAAGAAACAACAACCAGGGAAATTGTAATAGAACCAAAAGAGCGGGACAATAATGTTTCCCCTGAACTTGATGAAGTGGAACCCACACCCCTGATGACCACGACCCTAAGCCTCAAAGTTATAACTCTCTCCCCAACAAAACCTGCAAGACGTCCCGATCCACCACCAAGAAGGTCTGTCAAGATCAGAGTTCATTCAAGACCAGGATCGAAAACTTCTTCCTCCATTTCCTCTTCATCTTCCTCATCTTCCAGGTCATCTAATCCATCCACTTCAACCTCATCTGCATCCTCTAACCAATCTACATCTTCTTCATCTTCCTCATCGTCCAGGTCCTCTAATCTATCCACATCCTCTTCATCTTCCTCACCTTCGAGGTCCTCTAACCCATCCACTTCCTCTTCATCTTCCTCATCTTCTAGGTCCTCTAATCCATCCACATCCTCTTCATCTTCCTCATCTTCCAGGTCCTCTAATCCATACAATTCAGCCTCTTCTGCATCCTCTAACCCATCCACATCCTCTTCATCTTCCTCATCTTCCAGGTCCTCAAACCCATCCACATCCTCTTCATCTACCTCATCTTCCAGGTCCTCTAAACCATCCACTTCGGCCTCTTCTGCATCCTCTAACCCATCCACATCCTCTTCTTCTTCCTCATCCTCTGGGTACTATAATCCATCTACATCCTCTTCATCTTCCTCCTCCTCTTCTGCTTCCTCCACTTCCTCTTCATCTGCTTCATATTCACCCTCTTCAAACCCAATATCCTCCTCACACACTCAAGAGTCGGCAGCCAAGAGAATAGACTATACAGCGTCCACATACCCAGAGAGTAAAAACACATATGATACACTGGGTTCTACATATAACAAGCCTTCCACTCCAGTTTCAAAGGAGACACTGTATGAGACAGACACCACACCTGTGGGTAGAGGGTCTGCTACAGCAGGTCGCACAGGTGGCTCTGGTTTTGGATCTAGATATGGTTACGGACGGAGGTATCCTGGAACTTTGTTCAGGGGGAATTCAACCCATAATGGATTCAAACCTGGGTCAACCTCAGTTGTCACCTCCCATTCGAATGCCCCAAACAGAAGTCAGAACCATGCAGCAACAAGCACACAGAGTTCAAGGACTACATCACAGTCAGTATTTCCAAGCAGGACTCAAAACCATGAAACATCAAATACGTTCAACACTGCAACAGCTCAGTCAAGTTCAGCAGACTATTCTAAGAGTCAGGTTGCACATTTAGATGAATCACAGTCTGGGTCACGAAGCTATACGACTTCAGATACGCACAGTTCAAGCGCTTTTCCATCCACTGCACAAACCAGCTCACAACAAACATCCGGATCCTCTCAGTCAACATCACACAGAGGAACTCACAGCCCTGAAAACGCACAAAATTCACACAATGCACACACATCCCCAGGGCAGGATACAGTGTACAAAGAGGGAAATGATGACAATAATTACAAAAACACAGATGCAGGTGGAAGCAAAGTTGAGTCAAATTCTCAGCCTTCCGATAGAAGCAAGAGCAATTCTGAAAAACCTGTTATTTCTTCTCGAACCAGAATCAGCTCAGGGTTACTTGAAAGATACCCTTGGTTAGCTACCCGTTACCCAAACAGATTTGGTGCAGGAACAAGGACATCTTCTTCCAGTTCAGATAGTAGGACCCCTGTTACCAGGACTTCATCCTCTATGGGAGCTGGCAGACCTGTTTTAAGAGGGACACAAACTAGAGTCTCAGGGGCCACAGGTGCCACGGGGGTGTCCACAATACAGAACACCAGTGAAGACTCTAAACCCCTTTCCACAGATGATTTGCTGAAAAATGGGGTTGGGACGGAGCCTGTGAAGCCTTCTCTGACTGATCAAAATGTAGCATATAGTGACACTAGGAAACCAACTACCTCTTCTTTTTCTTCTTCTTCTTCCTCTTCTTTGTCTGATTCTCATCATATGAGTGGACACAGAGACTCAAGTGAGCCTATTCATACAGGAGCAGCTACTGAAAATACAAAAAATCACAATAAGAATTATTTTGATGAGGCAGAGAATGGGAAAAGTGACCCCACAGACACCCAAAAGAATCATGCTTTAACGGACGCCCAGAGGACAGAGGACAATGAAAGTGTAGATACAAGGGACAGTTCGTCCAGGCCCAGGACCGGGTCATCACCTGGAGTTATTCCAACACACCGGCGCCCTAATGGAGGTGTAAATGGGAGGGGGCGCGCTCCACTATTGGCTAACAGGCAGTTTGGTGGGTCGAGGTTTCCCATCAGACCCCAGCCAGCACAAAACTCCAGAGTGGGTTCTGCAACATACGAGTCTTCCTCTTCTTCATCATCTGGTTCCTATTCTTCATCAAATGGGGCCAAGCCGGTGCTAACCTCAGATGATGACACTGGTAACAACCCTACTGTGACAAGGACCGGTGGATTAAATGGAGGTATCTCCCAGTCTACTTCAGCATCTTCATCATCATCTAGAGGCCCAGGAGGTAGGTCTCGTTATCCCATTGTCAGAGGGAAACCAACCTATGGAGGAGGATTGAAGCCTTCCAATGGAAATGGTAAAATCAATTTTAAAGTACATGTGATTAATTAAAAAAATTCTGGTTACCGTGTCACTTCAAAAGTGTGTTTGGTTGTCTAGGTAAAAATGGACGGCCCAACTTGACAGCAACTAGTGATAAAGAGTCCTCGTCCTCTCATGGAACAAGCAAACCCAGTGGTCAGCGGTTTATCACTGGGCCAGATGGAACCAAATGGGTAAATTGAATCTTACATTTTATAGTATATATTTATCTGGAATGCATGTCACTGTGACTTGAGATAAAACAAGGTTATCTGTTACTGCGGGTTTTAAAAAAGTCTAAAAATCAATCTAAAATTGGGCCTTTTCACTGGTTTTAAGTGTATTTAGTGGTTGGCTGAAACAAATTTGGAAGGTTGAGTGAAAAATTTTCAGAATAATTGAGTTGCACATCTCTTATGTGCATGCATGCTTTTTCTGAGTTATTTATTTAGGCTCACAAACACTACATGTAGTTGATACGAATGACAAACACTAGTGAACAGCCATGTTGTTAAGCATCATTGAAGCTTGACTTTAAGTCACAAGTGAATGACAATGACAGGTGGTCCTTGTCTGGTATGTGGTTGTTCTCAAGGCCGTTACAAACTACAATGGAGGACAAAACAGCAGAATCACACCACAAGATCTGGTAGCAGCCAAAAAAGTACATGTACAGTAGACCACTGTTTTTACTCTACACATTTAATACTCTAATAAAAAAACACTGTTGAATAAAATATGTGAATGTGAATTAAAACTTTATAAAATTTAATTGCTATCTGTTTCTTCTCCAGGATTACTTGTAAGTACAGTAACCATCACTAGATGTAAATGTGCAGAAAACAAGCTTTAGTTATATATTGATAGAGCATTTAAATTTTAGTAGTTCTGAATTTTTGCCCCATATAGTTATCCTGCTAACATTAAACTGTCTTGATTTTGACTGTTCTCAAAAAATTGAGCAGGCCTAGCCTGTCACATGTTACAAATTTAGCCGTTGTCATCTCTGACAGGTCTGGTGTCTTGTTAAAGAACCCACTTTAAAAACCTTTTAGCATTATTTTAGGAGATTTAACAGTAAAACAAAAGGATAATAAGGTTAATAATGGTGCAACGTACCTTCCTTATAGTTATGATGACGATGATTGAGAGGGGTTGTATCATCTCTGCCAAGTAGATACGCCACAGTTTTTAATTCCAGTATTTTTGTCAATCCATCCATCTGTTAAACTGCAGTGGTCAGTGATGTCTATGGCATTTACGTTCACTAAAAATCTGTAGTCCTGTTTTACAATTGCCTGCTCTTCTTCCCTTGGCAAAACACAGTAATTTTTCTATTGTTGCTGCATCAACAATAATCAGTTCTTTTGTTCTGGTCTGTGACCTCTACTGGTCGTGGATGTCATGGGAAGTCCATCTACAAAATATTCTCAGATTGGTAACTTTCCAAAGTTTGATCTGATCAATTCCGAATGTATTATCAGTCTCTGCTATTTTGGACTCTATTTGGTGGCCAAATGAGTTCCCAATCCCACAATGCACTGCATGGCCCGATAGTTGTACAACTTGCTTATTGTATGCAAAGTAAGAAAAACACTGATCCAGTGCAGTAAGATGTGAAATAGGTCTTAAATCACATCCATAATGGTCGTAAACCATCCCAAATCTGACTTGTGGCAACCTGCAGAAATCCTGGATATGTTAAAAGATGAGATACTGCAGTGGTTAAAGAACAAAAATGATTTACAGTTTGCATGTTATTCCTCAGTAATTAGTTTGAGATGCCAAATGTTATTACAATGGGTAGAACAGATGGCTAAGGATGTGAGAATATAACCTGATTTATGTTCACACATACCCGTTTAAATCTATTGAAAGAAAGAATGACTGCACTAAATCTCACAGGCACCAATGTTGATCCAGACAGTTGATCTATTCATCTTTCTGTGTGGTGCAAACAAATCTGTCTTTCTCCCCAGCTTGTAGATTTGGAGAGGGGTGTTCTTATGAACTCAGAGGGACAAATTCTCCAGGACTCCCATGGAAGACCCAAACGGGTGGTGCTTGGCGAAGATGGACGGACCATTTTTGGTGATGATTCAGTAACTCTTATATGGTGTTGTAACACAGACATGACAGTAACTGAAACAAAGCATCAACTAGAAAATTCACACAAATGACGAAGAATTGTGAAGCGCCTAGAGATAATTGGCGATTATGATTGGCGCTATACAAATAAAGATTGATTGATTGATAATAAATCAGTTGAATGAAAATTAATACAAAATGAGCAAGATGATCAGCAAAATGAACAAAAACAAGAAAATGAAGAAATACTGCAAAAATAATGAATAAAATTATTCACAAAATTAATCTTAATAAATTTAACAACAATAAACAAATATATAGTTTACATTCATGGTTTGCTGTTTTTATAATAGTTTATACCTTTCTATGTTATGATAATTCATGATAAAGGCCTTATTTTTAAGTTTGGGTAATGACATTTTTTCTGTATTTTGTATTTTCTAGTTACATTTTTATGTTTTTTATTGTTATATTTTGATGAGCTTTGCTCTTATGGGGGATTCTTTTGTTCATTTTTGTACAGTATGTTTCATTATTGCTCACTTGGTTCACTTTGTTGCTTGTTTTGATTAATAGTCTCGATTTTCTAAAATTATTTTCCAAAATGATTTTTTCAGTTTTCTTGACATTTTTTTTTATATTTCTCTCCATTTTATGATACCTTTTTGAGTTTAAATAACATCAACAACCATCTGTCTCACAACACAAAACAGAATTAAGCTCAGCTTATACTGTATGAGCACATGCTCAAATCTTACAATGAACCTTTAACCCTTTAATGGCTGCCCACAGCACAGTCAAAACTTGATATTTGCAAAATAATCCACAAATTCTTCTTTTTCAACAATGCAAATGATAAACTGACAGTTTACGGTAACTATTTAACATTATGATGCTAGCTGCTAGACTATGTTTTAAAAGCAAAATAAATATGGGAAAGTCAGGCACCCCAAAACTTGTCTACCTACTGTAGGTCTTTAAGGGTTAACCTTAAGTTACCTCACATCTCAAAACAAAATTTTAAATATTACTTGTCTCCTACATGTCCTCCAGACCACATGGGCAGCCCTCTGGTAAGTCAGGATGGTGTGGCGCTCTTTGGTCACGGCAGAGATAGCAGACCTGTGGTCAACCCCAAAGATAAGATCCTCACAGTTGGAGGGAAACCTGTACTTGGCTTGGACCTACCTCATCGCAAGACCACTACCACAACAACAGCCACAACCAGGGCCCCCACCACCACAACTGAACTCACCACCCCTGACTGGTACACAGATGAGTCCACCTCAGTAGAACCATATCCAACCTGTCCAACCGGAACCTACTCCAAAATGGATGAATATGGGTTCCCAATCCTGGATCCAGAGGGAATATTGGACTGTTATCCAGAAGGTGAGTTACTGTACAAGAAGATAATACATTTACATAGTCTGATGCTACATTTGTAGCCCAGTTTATTGACATCAGGGATGGTGTCTAGTCATCCATACAAGCATTTGGCTCTGTCTCTTCAAATTCCCTGGACCCAAACTAACCAAACTTGGCACATGTGTAGTCAGGGTAGGTGAGGAGTTACTATGGCAACCACCGCCTAATTTACATATTCATTAAGTAATTCATTAGGTAATTACAAACAATTATTTTGACTTATACTGTGGTACCAAAACTACCATGATTATGGTCACCAAATTTTATTATGTGGCAGATTAGACTCCAGGACACCTCTCACTCATCAAATTACCCTGATTTTGACCTTGGTTATTATTAGGGTCTGAAATTATGGCCCGTTGCCCTACTTTAATTTCTAGCTATGTAGTCAGGGTGAAAATGTCATTTACACTCGGGTTATTGACTATGGCGATTGTAAATATGCTGTGACCTTCAAGGAAAAAGGTCAAATTCAATTTCAAAATGGGGCAGGGGATTTGCCGATTCACAGCTTCTTGTTGACTTATTTAGCCTGTGATGTGTAGAGTAAACAGAAACAGTAGTCAAGTCAAACCACTGTTACTTTACAATTTTAATGACTCAAGCAGAAGTAGAAGTACTCATCTACATAAGTACTTGAATAAAAATAAAAGGACATGTCATAAAAAGGACTCCGTTTGTGAGTAGCTTCATTATGTGGAATTTATTATACAACAATATATTCCACTGTAACAGGTATTTTGGTCATTTTTGTTTATTTATTTCATTATTTTGATCATTCTTGTTGCCTATTTTGTTGATTTTTGTTCAAGTGTGTTTGATATTTTGTTCGTTTTTTTTTAACTTAGTTGATTATTTTGTGTTTTTTAACCCCCAACGTCATAGCTTAATATGTTCAATTTTCCTCTTCTTACTTCTTTTGTTCTTTTTTTTAAACTTACATAGTTATTTTGTACATTTCTACACATTTTCTTCCTTATATTCTGGTCAGTTTGGGTTTTATATTGCTCAGTGGTGTTAGTTTATCTTTATTTTCTTTATTTACATTTATTATGTTAAGTTTTTTCAATTTACTTGACTATTTTGTCCAATTTTTTTCTTGACAATGTCAGATAATTATGTTCTCTTTTGCCTATTTTGTCAATTTTGTTCATTTTTGTGATTATTTTCTCCACTTTGTTGCTTATTCTGTGCCTTTTATAGAATAGCTTCTTTACTTTGTTGCTTATTCTGTTTATTTTGTTCATTTTGTTGCTTGTTTTGTTGACTCAGATACCTATTTTCTTCATTTTATTGATTATTGTCTTCACGTTGTGGCTCATTTTGTTCTTTTTTGTTCATTTTGTTGCTTCTTTTATTCATTCTTTGTTTATTTATTTTGCCCACTTTACTTCTTTTTCTTCAAAATACCAGGCGTTCTTAGAATCAGATTATAATGGTTTTTCCTGTTTTTTAAATCACTTTTCCATGTTCATGTTGCTCAAATAAACACAATAAAACTAAAGCTAAATTGAATGCTCCATCTCGCAAACAGTATCTAGGGTATTTCCAACACATAGGCCTATAATTGTGTAGTATATTAGTAACTGAATTGCACAATATGTTTTAGACAGTTGGATAAAATAATGGAAATAAATATGTGGAACAGAAATTAAATAAACCTATGCAGTACCACAGTATTTGGCTTACAGCTTAGAACAACAGTGAACATAAATAAGGATGACTTCACTAAATTTCTTAGACACACTGTTTGTCATATTCACCACGTTTCCTCTTCTCTGCCCACAGACTCTGTAGCTGGTTCTGACTGAGTGATCTGGTCAGTGTGTAGACGTGTGTGTTTGTGTGTGTGTGTGTGTGTGTGGGGGGGGGGGGGTGCGTGTGTGTGTGTGGGGGGCTGTGTGGGTATGTTTGTGTGGGTGTGTGTCGACATGAGACCACATGAGCCACATGTGGTCTCCACATCTGGAGCGGAGCTGTGGGCAAAGTTTAGGCGGATTAAACATGCTGTGACCTGTCAGCTGCACGCCGCCATTAGTGTCATCTCACAAAATAACTAAGAGAGGAGTTTTGGAAGAAATGATTTGCAGATTTTCAACAAATAAACACAAAGAAACAACTAATATACAGTGGCATGCAATAGTTTGGGCGCCTCTGGTCAAAGTGTCTGTTAATGTGAACAGTTAATCTAACTAACTAACCCCAATCGCTCGAGGCAGATGGCCGCCTGCCCTGAGCTACTGTTCTGCTGGAGGTTTTTCTCTTACGTTGAAGGAAGTTTTTCCTTGCCCCTATCACCCCTGGCTTCTGTTGGGTTTACTCTCTGTATAGTTTTGAGGTCTCGGCCTTGAATTGTGAAGCACCTGGAGATAATCTTTGATTATGATTGGCAGTGTACACATAAAATTGAATTGAATTGAATTAATCAAGTGGAAGACATTTTAAGCAATATCAGTGTACTATTTTTGTAAAATTTTAAAGTGGAGGTCAAGATAATGTCTGGAAGGCCAAAGGAAAGCAAGTCAGAACCTCCATGTGACTGCAGAAGTCCTCAGGGTAGATTTTGCAGACTATGGAGTGGTGGTACACTGTTCAACTGTTCAGCAACACCTGCATAAATATGGACATCATGGAAGAGGCGTCAGAAGAAACCTCTGCATCCTCACCACAAAATTCAGTGTCTGAATTCTAAATAACACACTGTTATTGCTTAAAATATTGCAAAAGAGTGTTTCATGTTTAACTTTATGCCTTTTGGAGATCATTTCAATTTTTACTTGCTTAACTGTTCACTTTGACCGGGGGTAACCAAACTGCATTTTATCAAAAAAGTGCGTTTCGTCTTCTCCTTCCGGCTGCTCCCCTCAGGGGTCGCCACAGCGAAATACCAATGATTTGCATGTTTGATCTGGCATAGG
>JAQQAE010021333.1:0-10485 GCA_029823295.1 Pseudamia nigra | reverse complement strand
TCTATCTATCTATCTATCTATCTATCTATCTATCTATCTATCTATCTATCTATCTATCTATCTATCTATCTATCAACTCTGTTCATATGTGAGAACTGCTTGTAAAAAGTCACTGAATGGTAAAGTTGGACAGATGAGATTGTCACAAATAGTTAAGATTAGACTAAAAACCTAAAAGATTAAATTACCCATTAATCAAGCTATAATAGCAAATATAAGGCTGAGGTATTTTTGCTTTGTGTCAAACTAATGGTGTCAGGCCTTTAGGTTATAGTCAGAAAATATGCATGTATTTGTTTGTTTGTGCAATAAATGACATAAATGCATAAAACTATAGAGCCTACACCTTTTCCTCATGTGGGCAAGTGTATTACATGTGTAAAATCCACAACCCCATAATTGCCTCTGTCTGCAGCCTTAGGTTGGAAACAAGACTGACTAGATGTTCTTCACCCAGTACAATGATGGACCTGTGATTTAAAATGTAGTACAGCAGTTTAACTAGTGTGTGTGAGAGACAGACAAGATGTTCTACAGCCTTTACAACGACAGATCTGTGGTTGGATTTGCACAACTCGAGTGTGCGTGTGTGTTCCTGTGTGTGATAGATCAGCCCTGCGTTGACATGATGTCCAACAGGAATGTTGTACAAGCTCTGAGAAACCATGTTGATTTTGGTCTACATGTTCTACCCATTTGCTCAGCTAACTACAGTAGGTTTCCTCTTGTGGTAAGCAGCCATCACTCTCCAGCTGCACTTTCTGACATTCCTCCTTCCTTTCTTTACTCTTTTAATGGACCTCTTTCTTCTTAATTAATTAGGCTAACAGAGTTGTTGATTGAAATATCTTTTCCCTGTACTGACCCGCTACAGCTGCCTGCCATCTCATCCAGAATCCCCACAGGAAAGCTTGGTCTCTCTGCCTCCTCAATTTACTTTGTCTACAAGGGCTTGGGAGTCCCTGTAGAGCATCACAACAATGCAACACACACAACGACCCGTTATGGAATGCCAATTTATATTTTATACACTACAATCCTGTTTAAATCTGTTTGGGCCACAAAGTTACAAATGGAGGCGACGTGGTTAAAGTATTTATGCAATGCAGCCCACCAGTCTATCTATTAGTAATATGGGGGAGTGAAGAGAAGCATATTCTTTGTCTTATATCCCATTTATTGTCAGGATGCATTTAATCATTCTGCACGATGCCATACGAGGATAACAAGAGGATCATGAGGCACACAAGTCTGCGTGTCCGTGTGCATTATCACTAGTGTTTACAGCAATAACTTCTCTATATGAGTCTGCCACTAAATGCTGAATGGGGGCCTGAGGCAAAATATGTGTGAAAAAGTACAGAAATTTCCATGTATGCAATATGTTTTGACTGACTATGACATTTCGATTGTCTGCTGCATTTTGTCATTTATGGAATATGTATAAGTAAGTCAACTATTTATTGATATCTTCATATTTATTTAACATACTGTAAGATAAGATAAGCAAATTCTTTATTCATCCCACGATGGGAAATTTGATCAATCTTTTGATCAAATTTCTCTTTGATTCTGTCTGTTAATTTTTTCCTTGCCTGTAAATTTCGGCTATCATGATCCAAAGCAACTCGTAGTGAAATAGCAGGAACCATGTTAAAAATGTTCACTGGGATGAACAAAGAGATGTGAAATGTAAACAGTGTGTCAGTTATTCAGTTTGCATAAGCACTTCCTCACTGTCATAGCAGACAGAAAGTAATAATAGCAAAATAGCTAGTGGTAAGTCAGTAATGCACAAAATGGTAATTCTTTCTCTGCTAATGGGACACACTTACCCTCAGCTGTTTTTCACATATGCTTTAGTTTGCTTTGATACAATATTGAGGCTCCCAGATATGGACTTTTCCCAAAATTGTGTTATTTTACACTCTATTGTTAAATTCATGCTTAGTAAATTCAGATTAAGGATATTGCCATTTATACATATGACAGGCCCCCATGTAAAATTTGCCACTAAGGAAATGTTTTTAGGCAACAATACTTACCTGTATGTGGTAATTTATAATTATATTATTGTCATTTATATTTCATTTCTAACAGAGGAAAAAAAAACACATTCCCAACAAGTATTTTTTTCCAAATCCTATTTTTGTAGACATTTGTTCTTATGTTCATGTAAAGCACTTTGTGTTATTAAATGTACTTTAATTATAAAACCAGAGACCAAAGAAGAGCTAATGATGACGTGTTATGACTTGAAAATCACTTAACAGAGTGAAAGTGGACATTTTTGTGGACTAGAAACAAAGCCTGGGGAAATTTGACTCTTTTGGTTGCTTTATGTGTATAATAAATCCTGGCCTTTTTAGTGTTATACACACTCATGAATGGAAAGGGTATCAAGCTGTACCAAATCAAATAACCACCATATTATCTTGTAGTCAATACCAAGGCTATTGCTGCTAGTTTAGGCAATTAAGACCTCTGATTGTCCTATAACGATGCTGACTCATTTGCATTGTAGGTATTCCAGTAACAGTGAATCAATTTGTTGAATCGCTTTAGGAAACAGACAAAGTAACATTACCAGAGTGGTAGAAGTCAGGCTAACATCATGTAAACAAGCAGAACTGGATGCTGCATTAAACTAAATGACAGTTATATCTAAGGCATGCAGTGCTGGTAGCGATTTGTCAAGTAGCAGACAGACAAAACAAAAGGAGAGATGTTTACAATCATGTGACAATGAACCATGCCAGGGAGAAAGGTAAGAATTAATAGTTACAAAGTGAAACCCTGCTCAAGATGCTTGTTTACCTCTGGTCAAATGCATATTGGATGACAGGGTGGGACTTCCAAATAAAAGAAAATAAAAATGTCCAAGTTGTGCACAGAGGCATGCTGAAATCATAACACGCTGGAACATAAGTTAGAAGTCTTTCAGAATTTATATAACATGGAAGCTACATTATTTTGCATGTAAGTGAAGAGGAGAATTTGCATCAGATATAAATAAGTTATAAAAGCGCAACACACGTTTTTTAGTACTGGAGTCACCAATCAAAATTAATTACTTCTACTGTTAATTTTTTATTGTCTCAACACAGGACTGAGAAAATGCACTTGGCATCCATTAAATTTTTTATTTAAAACTGCCTAGGAGGAAAAAAAAAATCTCTAGAGTTCCGTTTTGCATTCATGTGTGTTTTAAACCAAGGTTTGCTTACTGATATACTAAAATTATAAAGTGCACCACATCTTAAATTGCTGTACAATAAATTCTATTTTATTATTACACAGTTTCATTGGAAAAAAAATGCTTTCCCTTTTTGTACCTATACAGAACAGAGCAGCCAGTTAATATGAACAGTTCTTCTCAGTCAGCAATATGAGCAGATATGTCAACACGTGTTAAAAGCCTGTTCAATATGGCAACCCTTCTTTCACCTTCATCATACTAGTTTGTAGTAACTCCATGTGACAGGCTCCATGCATATTTAAAACATCCATTTTAGTGATGATTATGATTTGTCTGAAAATATGCTCAATTAGCTATTAATCCCATACCTCCCTGCAATTAGAATCCCTTCTGGAGGATAGGGAGGTGGGCACTTGGTTATAACAGTTTGGTTCCAGAGGCACTGAGGTTTTCAATCTGATCAATAATACAGGCCCTAATGAGACACAACCCGCCTCCAACTGTGAAGATTTCATCCAATATTCATTAATTTCCTGTTTTATTAATCTAGAACCACAAGCTGAGATGTTCAAAGCTGCAGGAAGGCCAGAACCTGTGGTGCAGAGAAAGAAGGCAAATAAGGGAGAGGCAAGAGACAAGGAAATGATGTATGCATGTTTGCCAACACTTCATCAGGATCCTTTGAAAGAACCGCGCTTCAAAGTTATTTGGAAAGTCACTAAAGTTTAAACTTACACATACTGCATAGTAAATAGAGTGCACTGATGTTTTCATCAACATTTGCATGTCAGTATGGGTGAGCAGTTTGTGGTTACAGTTCAGTTGTTTATGAATGTTATTTCTGCAGGACTGGAGGTCGACAAAAGGTTTAACAATCCTGAACCATAAATGAGCAATATGCTTGCAGTTCATATTAGTGCATTTAATGATAAACACAACTAGTAATATTGTATGTTTATTACTACATATTTATTAATTTAGGCTCCTGTTGCAGTTTCTTTATGGTGACACACATGCACATACTGTACATATATTTATTCACTGAATCAGTTTCCATTGTATTTATTCAGATTTAACTATTATCCATACAGGGACTTTCTGGTCCCTGTAAGAACATTCTAGTGTAAGAACATTCAAATTATTTCAATGTTATTTTTTTTACTAAGTAAATAAGTAATTTGCTGTATTTTTACTAATCACCTACACCAATGGAATCACGGCATGAGTAGGATGATTGGTGCTGTCTGTCCGTCCACCATTGCATCCATCTTCTAAGTCTAAAACAAATGAAGCTACAGGTTCACCAAACCTGGCATACTGATCGATGTGATTAACTCCCATGACCATGTTTTTGGGAGACAAAACGTCAATCAAGGTCTTAGGGCCAGAAAAGTTCAAAATAAGTTTTCACATATGGTGACTTTATTATCACCACGTGGGTCTGCTGAGAGGGTGGCTCATTGATGAGCTCTATTCCAGTTTGGCTGATAAGTTCACAATTTAACATTCGAGCTCCTTATGTGTGAAAGTTTACCCTCTTTAGAGCATGACCAGTAAAGCTGCTCTGTAGAAGATTTGCACGTTTGTGTACTTGCATGAAGCTTAGGGTCTGTTGACACCAACTATATCCATTACAAAGTAACAATGATTTTGGTTACCTACATCTGTGATAACAGCCAAAATCTCTTGTGAGTCAATCTTGAGTTCCTCCTCTGAGTTCTTCTTCTTCTGGTCTTCTACAGCATCCAACACAACATACTCCAGCATATTAAATTGACACTAATATTGAAATGACAGTGTTTTTATGTGTTTTTTAAAAATGGATTGGTGCTGCGTAAATAATAAAAAAAAAAATCACTTGGACGTTTATGTCAGCAAAAGCTTGTTGTATAACATGAAAAGTGTTATTTCTGAATTGTTTTTGTATTACAGAATCACAAGACCTAACTCTAATGCTGAACATTACAAAGTGGATATTTTAAGATTTAATTTTATGATTACATATTACACTGTTCTTATTGCATGTTACTGCAATGACATTTGGTCAGTTAAAATATAGATGATGTTAGTATAAATTGCACAGATTTATACTGACATCACAGGTTTCAATGGAATAAACATTTCCACTGAAACCTGTAATGCCATTTGGTTTGAGAGGAAGTTGATTCATACAACCTGTCTAGATCTTAGAACATACCTTATATTGCCTTGATTGTTGAATGTCTTTGATATGCTCTTGGGTTAGAAAGATGTTTTAAAATACATAAATTCAGCAAAAAAAATAAATTTATATTAATATTTTCACAGGCGGAGAAAAAAGCAGGTCTGGAGAGCACTGAGGTGATGCCTATTAATCCCCTTCCATTCGACAGCAGCGTCGGAAAAGGTAGAATTGTGAAATGACAAGCCCCCCAAAAAAGTGAACGAGCACACTTGAACGATTTCAACTACAGCTCCCCTCAACCATGCCTGTGATTTTGAAAAGGAGGCGAATATAGTGAATTCTGTCTGTAGACTGACGCAAAGCTGAGTGGACAGGCAGGTAATAGGAGGGCGAGGCGTGGAAAGAGAGACAGGCATGGAGCAATCATGAAAATGAATGCAAATGGAGGCAAGAATAGCCATGGGAGGTCCAGGAGCATGGAGCAAAAATGATGTGTTCAAAGACCACTACAGGCCCAAGTCTGTTTAAACGTTTGTTTTGTGTGCAAACAGTACAAATAACAGCTGCACTGAGATTACAATACTGTTGAGACAAATACAGATAAACACTACTGTCTTACTTTGTAATGCAAAAAAAAAAAATCTTAACCTTCCTATGATCTCCTACAGCATCATTTTTTTTCATTACTTTAAACTCTCTGTTTTACGCTTTTTCTTGCCACATACCTACTTTTTAACCTCGCCTTCTTTCCATCTCCATTTTCGTTCTGTTCTTTCACTTGGTCCTTTTCTCCTCTCTAATGCCTCCCCTCCCTCCTTCTTCATCTTCCACATACTGTGAATGCAGGATTGCAGCTTTTCTGCTCAGTCGTCCCAGACTGACAAGCACCTTAAAAAACCCTGTCAGTTTAAAAACATGACACACTGTGACCTTCACAGCATTTCTCACCCTCAATATGTATTAATACTGTGAGTCTGTGTGTGTATGTGCATATGTGAATGCAAAAACTCAAGTGTGTGAATGGAGGCCAAGATGACTCGTGGGTTAATGAAGTGGCTGCATTTTAACACCAAAAGCAGAAATATTAAATATTCAGGGAGTTGCAATAATACCCACAGGACCATGTGAATGATGCCTCCTTGCCCCTCTCGGTCTTTCTTTCTGCAAAAACTAAACTCAGAGATACACAATGATTATAAATGAGTTCACATGTTTTAATTATATGTTAATATTACTGCAACTTTACAGTGACAGACAGACATCCTTGTTTTTTTAGACTGGAAGCATACAATTCTATATCGCATATTTAACTCATTCCCTGGCATTGTCACAATATTCTGTTTTTGCGAGACAACGCTTCCCAGCCAATAACAGGATTTTCCATTGAGCTGCACCTTTGCGCATCTTGTGAACTAATACAGTGTTTTAAGGTGAAAAAACAAGCAAAGAAAAAGATCTGCCAGAAACCAGTTTTTCTCAGTTTTTTTGGTTTAAAATTCAGTTTTTTAACAAAGTAGCCAATATTAATATGTGGATACAAAAAGAATGACTGAAGCTAGAATAAAATGGTTTTCTCTGTATGAAAGCTGAAGGTCTGTTCTTTCTTTTGATCTATTCACTGTACATTTTCTAAGAGTCTTGACATATGAGTAAATATAATCTAAAATGCTGCCGGTGGCTGGCAGCTTTTTAATAAAATGCTGGTGGGGAAAGAGTTAATAATGGCCAACAATCTGCAGCATCAATACAAGAATACAGCAATAAAACACCAACAAGCATGAAGATCTGCACAAAGAAATGTCAGACAAAGGCGTTGACAAACTGTGGCAGACTCTTTTACAATGTGAGACAAGCATTACAGTTCAGTTCAAAGTTCAACTCCTGTCACCTCCTTTATTTTTCTTTTCAAATATATTCCAGCAGTTAGCATCCTAATTCCAATTTATCCATTGTATTGTTGGTAATTTAGGTCTTTGAAGGTTCATTCTTTAATGTTTGTATATATATATATATATTTATTTTGGACTTGTTTTTATCTGTTGGGAAATGCAGACAAGTTCATTTTGTTGGATATTTAGCTTTTTGGTGAACTTTTACATGATTTTCTTTTTTACTTTAATCAATTTATGTTAATTTTGTAGAATATTTTCTCAATTTTCTTGGTCAATTTGGCTGATTATTTTCTTAATTTTTGGTCATGTAGGTGATCGTTTTATTCAGTTTCATTCATTTTTGATTTGATTCTCTTTTTATTGGTTTTTTTCCTCATTCAAGCTTTTGACTATTTTACTCATTTTTGCTTAATTTTTGTGAACGTATAGATTAATTTGATCATTTCAGTAGTTACTTCATTCTTTGCTCATTTTTGTGCCGTTTCTTGTTTACAATTGAATAATGAATCAAAAATAAATCCAATCCTCATTTCTACATACAGTATATAGCTTATTATTGTTTACACTGAAAGAATAAAACTCATAAACAGTTAGACATAGTTTTATTTGCATTAAGAAAGAGAGCGTGTGTTCAAAACTCTTGAATTTGGTGAACATTACTCTCTAAAAGGCTTTTAAAGGTATGTAAACTGTAGAGACAGTGTGTATTCTGATTTTCCCCCTTTAATTGCTTTAATTAGTCTCAACCCTACTCTCCACTTTAACTGTAGCATTAACAATAAAACCAAGCAGCTAATGTTCTCACAAAACTGTCACACTTCTTTTCACCCATCATACCTCTCACACATCAGAGAGCTTATCAAGGTCTGGACTTAGTGTAAAATACCTATGGCATATAAAAATGCTACCATTATAATATTCATGAGCTTGTACATCCTTCCCCTCCTCCATTCTGCTCTCCTTTTCACTCCATCCTCGTCCTGCTTTTGTTGAGTCCTCCTCTCCCTCTCTTCTCCCCTGAATGCCAGAGGTGACAGACTCTTGTCTCCTCTACACAGCTCTAAAATACAGAAAGATTAATTCAACCAGTGTGTACAGACTTCATTTCAACCACCGGGGTTATATCCCTGCCCCCGTCTTTGTTTAATTTTTTAAAACCTGCATGTCCTATCCAATTTAACTCCAGATGATCATTCTACAAAGCACATAGTGCAATGAAATATGCATCACAACGAATCTTGGAGAAGTTTTTAATGGTTATGATGGAGCAACAAAAAAAAAAGATGTGTAATTGGGGAGGACTCGCAGATTCATACTAACAGAGAAGATGATGCTGGTGATAAGAATAGTTTTACAAAGTTTTTTGATTAACCCGCATAACACTCTGAGTCATTTTTTAATTACATGGTTGAGTTTGCAAAATGAAAGTGTCAAATATATATATATAAATCTTTAAAATGCATGACCTCAATTCACAAGAAAATGATGTTGATATCAGCATTTAAGAGTACATTTTAGATGTTATACCTTTACAGCTGCTTCAAATTTCTTTGAACTCCAACTTATAAATACATGAATATTCACATTTATGGTTTTAAGTACTTCATTCTACGATGCAGTGTCTTATACGGTATATGCAAACGAACAATGCCTCTCACATACTGTACTGCTTCACTTCTTCACTGTTTCTCAGTCTCTACCACACACTCAAGCAGACACACAAAGTACCTATCTCAGTCTCTTTCACTCACTCTGAATCTCCTTATCTCCGGCTTTCTAACAAATGAAGGGACAACAAGCAGAAAAGCTGCTGGACATACACACATGCAGGCAGACGCCTTCACCCAGCCGGCCCTGTCACAGCATCTCTGCACTGCAAACAAACGTTTGGTTGTTATCGCTCTTCGCCATGCTTGCTGAGCAAAGTTTAAGCTGATTCGGTGACAACCCAAACTGAGCCACCCCGGCATTTCCTTACAGCAAGGCCCCTAATCTGCCAGACTGGGGAAGAGACAGAGAGTGGTCCGCTCTCTAATTCGCGAGGCTTGAAACAGCACAATTAAAAAGATACTGTTGTGTTTACACTCGCTGGCCTGTGTAACTGCTGAATGGGGGACATAAACAGCTTAGCTGCAGCCAGTGTAAGTGGCCTGCATGGGCCTCCTCCTGCTGAATACAAGAAGAGCTACTGTATTCTGTCATACCGCATTTGACAGGAATTTGAAATCTGCTGCATTATACACTGCCCACAATAAACCTTGTGTTGTTTGAAAAGCCGGCATTAGACAGCAGAAAACTGGCATCAGCAAAGGGAAATAATTTGATCTTGTCTAATCTGGCTGAGGGGGGAAATATTGTAATCCCTTCCACGCTCTGTGATCTCATATGTGCACGTGCCCACAGTTGTGTGTTTGTGCAAGTGTATGAATGCTTATGAGGGTTTGTACATGTATTTGTTTGAATCCAAGACAGAGGTTTCTGAAAGCATAATTCTGCTATTTGGTCCTTTGTGTAAAATTGTTGAGAATGCTTTATCAGTTGAGGTTCCCATAGGTGTTTCACACACAGCTGAGAATAACAGGAGACTTATTTGAAGCTGTAAATCCACTGTGCACACAGTTGTGTGCATTTCCTCTTGGGGCCCATCACAGATCCATTGTAAAAGCTTTTGGTTTAATGAGGAGTGCAGATGTAAATCCTCGTATTCTCTGTGATATCTCTTTGGCATCCTCTTGTCTCTATCTTTGATCACCTATCTTGTGGGAAGTGATGAGTGCTGAGTGCCAGAAACCAGCACAACGGTCACATTAGGCCTGTTGTATTTCCACCCGCCCAGAAACAATGGACCTGTGTCACGGTGATTGTTTCCCCTTGTGGCTTTCAGAGAAGGCTTTGAAATAGAAAAACAAAAACTTTCTGTTTAATACAAGCCTGGTCATCTTTTGCTGCCATTGTTTGCCTTCTTTCATAAAAAGCTGCAAACTAATCTCTTATGCTTTAATTCATTACAATCCTGGATGATAAAAAATGGACATTTTTGGATTGTTGTTCAGCCAAACGCTTTGTGGCTTTTTTATGCTCAAATTCGATGTTTGTTCATTGTTTTCTTGCTGTTTTGTAAGATAAAAGGTACTGTCTAGTGATTATATCATAATAGGTAATCAGGTGTTATAATATAGTCTTTAAAGTCTTTGTCTTTAAGTCTGGGGAGACCAGGGGAATGATTACCA
>JAQQAE010021332.1:0-10485 GCA_029823295.1 Pseudamia nigra | reverse complement strand
GGCGCCCCATCTTGTTTGCAGTTAGAATCTAGACGAATCAGCCCCTTGCTACAGTCCTAACTATTGCCTACACAACAAGGGTAGAGTCTGATTCTCTGATGTCAGGCAGCCACACCTCTTGCTCTGAAAACTGCAGCACTTCCCCAGTGAAATCCTGCATAAGCAATGAAGAAATGTGCTGTGATTTATTAGTGTGCATGCCCCACCTGTAAGAATGTTTCTGGTTATGAATTCCAAAGGGTGGTAGATTTGTGTGCCTGTACCTATGCTGTACCAACTCTCACAACTCCTCATAAATTCTGCTTGAAATGCCACATATTTGCCTGTTTAGCTTTCCAGCTTAGCTTAGCTTTATTCAGCTCTTTCAGCTTCGCCCATTAAATAAAAGTAACACAGAGCAACAAATCTGAACTGCCGTAGTGTCCCAGGCATCGACAATCGAGGCTGGTTTGATACATGCTGAAAGATTTACATTACAAATGAGAAAGTATCTCCCATTATTTTATTCTCTTAAATTACTTCACTCTTGTACTTCTACCTATTTGCATAATTTCCATCAACCTTTCGTAAATCTAATATTTACATGCTATATGATCAGCCTGTTAAATTGCTGCATTGCATGTAATATAGCATCTGCAGCCTGTGGGTTAGGGCTAGCTGCAGTCATGTGCAGTAACACAGCCTCAAAGAATTAGATGAGGTCTGTGCACATTTGACATATTCGAGGAATTAATATTTTGCAATATACCAGCACTAGTTAAAGTAGCATATATCTAAAAGGATACTCATGTTCCGGTGCAGAAAACTTATTTTTCACCACATCTTCTGGTGCAGCATTATTTTTGCCGTAGTGTGTGTGTGGCTCACGCTGACGCTGTTCTTTGCCTGAGCCTCTGTGCAGAATGCAACTCTGCTGTTTCATCACAGCAACAGCCAGACACACGTAGCATCAAACATTTGCATTTATAATTGCATGTGTTGCTTTAACATCACAGACCCAGTCTTTTATTTACGCATTAAAGATAATGGGACCGGATAAATCAAAGGAATATCCACTGTGCCCTTGTTTGTTCTTGTTTCAAAAAGGTTTCTATATGAATACAAACATAACATGTAATGAGGCTCCGTAGATGAAGCCTTTCTCCTCAACTTGTTACTCTTGTAATATTTGTTTTTGCCACTAAATGCATAATTCATCACTAACCATCATTTGTTATTCATTCCGTTAAAAGAAAGTATTCTTGCAGCCTCACTCAGGACAAAAGAGGCAACAGCACCAACTAAGAACCAGAACTCTGTGTGAAATGAAGGTTTCGTATCTTTGCTTCACAGCAGAAAAACCAATTCATCTCATTGTAAAAACCAAAATGGAACAGCAACAATTGTGGTTCTCATATGACAAATTCATTTTGAATGCCAAATCCTTAAGAGTGAGCCGTGGCAACTGTGCTATTCATCCTTTTAAGAAAATATGAGCAACACTCACATGAGCCTCATAGCTTTGCTTCAGTGTTCTGAGGGAAGGGTGAGCCTTTGAAGCTCTTAGTGCAGATAAACACTGTCAGATGTCGTCAACAGTTCTTGTAATTTTTTTAATAAGCCAAAAAACATATTCAAACTTTTGTGTGGGCTGGCATAATGTGGTAAATTTGATCAAGCCCTTGTTGTGTGTTGCCAGAGATGTTGATATAAATTATGCACCGCTTTCAGCCTCTCAGTTGCATACTCCTGCATTTCATCCCAGTTAGTTTTGGCCTGTCACTGGATGGCTATTTCAGCCCACAGTGGAGAGGCATTTGCATAAACATCCACCCACAAAACCTGGCAAATGAGACTGTCACTCAAAGACACTGAATATGTCGCAAAGTGGAGACAAAATCCAATTTTTTTTTCTGTAGCTGCTCTCAAAGGCAGCCCCTCTGGTGGGTAGGGCATCTTGTGTTCTCATGTATCTGTAATGTATGTTGCCTTTAAATCTACAAAGGATACCATGATATAGGGCAGACTACACACTTACATAATCAGTATCCTATAATAGCATCAAGAAGTGAACATGTTCCATGGGAACTGTGGGATTTTGCATTTTCATTTCACTCTAGATCAGTAATATTATCACCTGTATTTTTATGTTGATGTGTTTTAAGAACTGATTATGAAGCAAAAGTAAAAATATCTAACAGACCTTCAGTGCTGACCGTGGCTGTTGAAATACAAATTAATGGGTCATGGGCAAGAACTAGTATAAATGTGAGGCAAAAATTTTATCAATTGTTAGTTGTAGTGGAAGAGTACAAAAAACACATTCATAATTTCAAGGATGACTGCTCGGGTTTGAGATATCCACAAGTAAACTTTGAAAGGAAGGATTTTTTTTTCTTTCTGTTCAGGCAACTCATATTCAATCACATTCACCACCCATTTTAAGAACATACACCCACAAAAACAAGGCAAAAATGTCTGCTCTGACTTTGCAAGAAAATGCCATTTCTCATTAAAGAATGTGTGCCATCTTTAACTTTCATCACCGGGCAGGATGAAGACAGGCTACGGCAGATGGTACTTACTGAAAATCCATAACCTCCCTCTAGAAAACAGTGTTGACATCCTGATTTCCATAAAGGACACGCTGGTTAGAGTTCGAAAAAAATTGAGTTTCAGCATTATGAAATACTGTACATTCTGAGTCATTTTAACACACATTTATTATATTAAGCTCAAACACAGATATCATTCCCTAAACCCAACCGTGGATTTTCAGTTCCTTAACGTAACAATAAAATGTTTAATAATGTTCAAATCAAAACCATCCTATAAATCAAAGTGGTGAATTAGGTTTATGGGAACATTTACATTTAATAGAAACTATTAGCACATAGTGTATGCATTATGTTATTGACTGAGAAATCATTAGTGACATGGAGCAATGTAGCAGTGAAGTTGAAGAATGCAGAAAATTGAGTTTTTGAAAATTGAGTATTTGTTTGATTTAATCTGGACTTAAAGGAAACTATTATATAGTTATAAAATTTACCATTTTCAACAAGTTAACCATGTCTTCAGTACTCTTAGAACCTATGTTTTAAGCTTCTGTTTGAAAGTCCACATTGTCAGCGATCTCCAAACAGACTGTTTCCCTGTTTATTTCGATACATATGATTGACTGTTGACCACACCCCTTTCCTGTCTGTGCCATGGATACCATTATGTAAATGAATTACTAGAGTCTCAGTAGGATCTGGGTGGTTCTGATGGTTCTTGTGGGTGGTCCTGGATGAATGACTGACAGCAGCTGTGAGATAACAGAATAACAAAATGGCTTGTTTGAGGCCAAGTTAAATAAAAGCTGCTACGTGTTTCTACAGAGTGAATAAACCTACAGTATTTTATAATGTGAGAAGGAAACAATATCTGATTTTCACACTATGTCTCCTTTAAGTGGATAATTACTCTGGTCTGCACAGTAGGTGACAGTAATGCACTTTAACAATGGGTGTCAGCAGCTATTAAATGGGAAAAAAGAAAAACCATAGAGCCATGGGTATCTGGTTCCATCATGAATGTGTCATTGTAAGGCAACATGTTTCTTATTTTTAGGTTATGATACATTTATGAATCCCCAAGTCTTATTCAATGAACCTTTAATTATGTAATTACAAAAAAAAAGTTCTTTGTGTTTGGTTGCATATGATCGTAATGTCATTAAAATTTGAGCCATATAGCTCTGTTGTTGTTTGTTTAAAATATACCAATATTCATATTATGATCAAATTTTTAAAATGTCTTTCAAACAAAGTGAAAGTGCTGTGCTGACAGATGAATGATGAGATATTAAGCTAATTTCTATCACGAACCAAGGCAGCTGACACTTCTTTGCACTGCCTGTATGTTTCCTAGAAACACTGTGGTGCTTAATTTCTTCTCACTGTAAGAAGAACTGTTATATAAGATGAAATGAGCTTCAGAAATGATCACGAGGTGATGCCTTTGTGTCAGATTGCCTGCTTGTCTACAGCTCTCAGTCCTCTACTGCCAGAGGAGAGGATTCGGGTGGGTAGCAGTGACAATCATTTTAAATTGGAAGGATATATCAAGTGATTTAGATGAAAATGCTACATTTATCGACAGAATTTTATTTGATGCATTTAAGGTCACGTCACAATAGGAGAAACTGTTCTCATTATTGCAGGTGTTTCTTTGTTGGAACTGTCTGGAAAAATGGACTTTCATTTGATTTCCAGCTTAAAATAACAAGCTCTAAATCTAAATAAATGATGGCTCTGCTCTGTCTGGCAGAATTCATATTTGGCATATTCAGAAGTGGAGTCAGACTGCTCTCGTCAAGTCTGGACTCTTGGGTACTTAATCTACAAATCCTATTTGAACCACATTAATGGTTAACTTTATATTACATTTGAGTGGCATTTTGGATACCATGTGTGTCATAGTCTGCTTGCAGAAATCAGATTGTCCTTTGTACTACTGGCAACCAACACATAACACTGATGTCACATTCAGAGCATGGCTAGGCTGCCAACATTGCTGCACATCTTAAACTCATTTGTCACTGATGCGGTCTGGTGCGATGGCAGAGTTCTGTAAAACAACGAGACGTCTCTGCAGCACGAGGACAGTTTATCTTGTTTTTTTTGTCTGGCCTGAAGCATGTCAGTCTGATTCCTTACTGAATGAAAAGGAAAGGTGCCAGTTAACATAGCAGCACACTGCTGAGTCATGACTAAGGAAACTTGTGGATGTGCTTAGAAGGCCTTGTCATAAACCTGTGAAGAGTCACTTGCAGAGGAGTGTGCAGAATCATGAGATTGAACTGGAGACAGAAATCTTTTGTCCCAGCCTGAATGTCTGAATGTCATGTTATGTAGAGCAGTAGAGCTTTGTTATTTAGGTCCGACAGAGACTATCGATAAAATAAAATATAATAAGTGCAGTTCAGTTCACTTATTTTCATTTCATTTTAATTCCTCAAATGTTGTAATGTCAATAAGAATAACAGCGTGCCTGTATAACCTCTTTACTGATTACCTCCCACCCTAGCTGTACTCACTAAAAATTATGAAGTGCATGAAATTAAACTTAAAGCCACAAAAAAAAATTGACTACTACTGAGCTCTGGCATCCTGAGGCCCTGACTGGAAAACCGGCCCCAGGAAGCCTCTGTGTGTTTAGGAGGCAGCAGGAGAATGGCGCTTTGCGGTTCTAAAACGTATCATTACCATTCCATCATGGAACCCTCTCTGATGAAACTCCAACTGGCAACCTCCAGGGCTGAGAGATGAAGCCAACACGGAAGTCGGTGACCACTTGAGGCACAAAAAAATGAGTCAGTCCCTGTAGACAGTCATGTGTTAACGTGGTAGCTGTGGGGATTTACTGTGGGCTGTGAAAACCAGATATAAAAAGCCTGGTACAAAAAAGAAATGTGAAAAAGAAACAGTTTCGTCTCTATAGCTAATTTTGCTTCATGACAACAGTTTTACTATAACTTACATGGACCATTTATGTCTGAGGCCACTTTGACTGAAAGGTTTGCCATGCAGATTTGATTGACGGCAACCTCAGCTCCTGTTTCCTCAGGTTTTTTTTCTCTCTGTTGCAGTTGAATTTAAAAACTTACATTAACAAGACTAAGAGGTTTCTATCTCAATGTTTGTTGATACTTAATTACAACCCGTGGACAATGAATTACATTAGCCCATGTTATCATGTTGGCCATATAATTTAATTGGTGTGTTTATACAGTACACAGAATTGACAGTGTTTTACCAACTGTTTGTCAGTGGTTAGTTGATGTGGTTACTTGCTCTTCTTTCGATGTAACTAAGCTTCAGCGCTAACAGTATCTAATACCGAGAACAACAACCTCAATCCACTCTTTCTCCTGCACTTCCTGAAACACCTTGAGTTCCTGAGTTCACTGACATTAATCTTAATCTCATCGGTCAGATGTGGAGGGATCAGGTGGTAGTGTGTTGTATTGGGTTTTTGTGTATTTAAATATAAACATGGTGATCTGATTGGTCTGATACATTTGTCACACTTCACTTTATGAATCCGGAATCTAACAGTAGACGACACAATGTTAATGAGAATCAGATCGTCATGGTCAGGTGTTAATGAAGTCACCTGCAGCATTGTGTGTTAAGGCACGCCCTGTCTTATGGATTCAGGAGACCAGCTGTGACAACACCGAGAATATTACTAATCCCAGATACATCCCAGTCATTTGTGATCTGCCTAACTACCAGCAATCCAACCAATTCACACACTTTTTTGCAATTGCTGAAGTTTCCCTAACAAAGAAATTGGTGAGCTGATGTATGGAGAAACATTGGGCTGTGATGCAAGTCAAGCAAGTGGAACTTTGCATTTTACAATAAACCTTTAGTGGGTACAGTAGGTCAGAAAAAGGAGCAAGCAGATCATGATAAAACAGTGATATCCCTAATGCCCTCCATTCTTTGTGGATAGTGTTTCCTTTGTAAGTTTTACCCTCATATGTAAATATAAGCACGTGCTGTTCCACAAAACTAAGATGTAAGATGAAAAATGCCACTTTTAAGGTAGTCCACAAACCACTTGGTGATCTCGTGGATGTTATGTCATTTATTTCAATGCCACACAACTCTATTAACAACATGTCATTTGCTCATGCAAAACATGGCAAACATCAATTAAAAAATAATTTTAATACTGCATATTTTGTGATAAAGCAGCATATTTTTGGGTTTAAAATAGCTAAAATGTGTTATACCTAAAGATATTAGTCTACAGTTATACAAAGTAGGGGGAAGCTGACTTGGTGAGGACCTTCCTCAAATACACAGTACCATCTTTCATGCGTGCATGTTTTTCTGCTTATGTGAGTTAGAGATCCCTGTTTATGACCAGCACAAGATTAAGAGCATTATTTTTGTTTTAATTTTGTTATTACAGTGTGAGAGGAGGGAGTTATTCTCTCTCTCTCGCTCTCTCTGGTTAAGCCATAATTTCTGACCTGCTCTGAACACAAAACTGATGAAAAACAGTTTTAACAGTGTAACTTACCAGTTTCCTAGGAAAGTCAGTGTTATCTATGTGGGAACAGGATGCAAAACAGTGGGCTCTGCTATTGTTGTTTCCATGCCATGCAGAGCCACAAGACAGCTGCACTCCTCCTGGATATAAAGCTGAACACAAACAAAGCTCGACACATCACCTGCTTTAACAAATGGGACGTGTACGTTTTTCACTATTTTCTCTACATATAGAAACAGTACTTCACTCATATATAATATATGGTATATGTTATGCATCATGTAATTAAACAAGTTGGGTATGTAATATCACAGCACCCTTTTTTTCTTAATTGTTAATTTACTTACAGTCTGTCAAGTTTAAGTGGCAGCATTGGTGAAATGAACAAAGTACACTCCAACAAATCAGTGAAAGCCAGCTGCAGGGAGTCAATCCATTCAGCCAGTACACATCACACGTCACATGGCTAGATGCTCTCTGTAGTATTGTACTAAAGAGAAAGAGCTTCAGAACATAGGACTCATAATGAAATGTGACAAATAATTCAGACGCACTTGGGAAATGGCTTCAGATTACTGAATCATACTGTAACTGTACCACCACGGCTTGCCCAGACTACCAAAACATGCTCTGTTTTTCTGGAGACTCAGGTTTGGGATTTTTCATCCTTTGATATCAGTGGTTCACGTAAAACTTTGTGCGCATAATTCCCATGAAAAAATGTGTAGATGAAAGCGTCTGAGAATGCTTAAATAATTCTCGGAAGTGAAGCACAGGTTTCAGAGAAATAGAAAAAAGCACAGGGAGACATTCTTCCAGATTTGCCAATGGTTTCACTTAAATGCTGAGATGTAGGAGTGTTCCTGAGGTCCCATCAAGGTCAGCACACACTGTGATATTACTGTGACAGACAGTTTCAGGTGCAGTATGGTTCACCTCCGATAATATCCAACAGAGACGTATGATCTGACTTTAAAAACACATCCACATTAGGGCATTCAGACATACCTGTAATTCAGCAGAATATGTCATTATTATTACCACCGCAAAGGATGATATGTTGTTGTTAGTGTTTATTTATGTATCTGTTTTTTTATTCACAATATAGCTTGGAAAGTTCAGCATGGATTTGGATGAAATTTTCATGATTGGTCAGAATTGGCATAAAGACCAATCGATAAGATTTTGGGAGTGATCTGGATTTATAGGATTCACCATTGTGGGATAGGACCAAATTTAACATTTGTCCTTGTAACGTCACAAACAACACCCATAAATGTTGCCAAAAAACAGGATAACACCATAATAGATTCCATCAAACCACAAAGTTTGATCCAGATATGGTCAATATTTCAGATAAATTGATCTAGACTTACAGGGGTTGAGGAAAAATAGGTACTGTAAGGTAGAAAATAAAGCTACGTATAAACATGAAACTGTATCGTCAATATTTACAGAGCTACACCCAGAAGAAAACCACCATTATGGAAATATTTTTCATGACTAACTAATAGTGAATTACTATATATGTTCTGTATATGTATATGATTCCAAATGCTAATGGTAGGTTTTTCATGGTCAAATAATCCAATAATGGTCAAATAAATTTAAGAATATGACTTTTGGTGCAATAACATTATGGGTAAATGAGCATAGGTTCAAATGATAATGGTAGGTTTTCAGGTAGGTTTGGACTGGACACTGGATTGTGCAAGTGGTCAACCAAATATAGCGATTCAGTATCAGTCTTCCTTTCCTCATCCATACAATGGAAACGTTGATTCTACTGCGACTATTTGTGAGCATTCATAAATGCACAGCTCATATCCTGACTGGGAATCTCATGTATGATGACATATTTAGATGGTGTGCAGAGATGATTTATTTGGGGGTGCAAGGCGGTGGTAAATGCAGGAGAAATCTTCTGAAATTATTCTAAAAAAGGCATTTTGAGCTCAGAACAGCTCAGATGTACCACTGACATAAATTTTTTTGGCCCCCGTCTGAAAACCTGATTTTTTTCAAAATGTTTCCCATGCGTCTTACTCCAGTTCTGGATACTTGAAAACAATTTGATCACTTTGTATATCCTCCTGCCTTGTGTCCGTCAATAATCCTTCTATTCAGATCTAAATTTATTTCTTATATTTTATACATGATGCTTTTACAAAGGATTCCTCAAACTTCTGAAGTGAATATTGGACAAATGTTCAGTTTTAGAGACTGTTTTTTGTGCTACGCTTGAATAAAAAGGTCAGTTGTTCTGGGGTTTGGTTTTACTAAAAATAATTCTGCTTTTGTTTGCAAATAAAAATAACATACTGTTTCTAAATGAAACTATCATGCATTGAAATGATCTGTCAAAAATCTTACGATTTTTTAGGCAGCAATTGAGAAAAACCATCTCTATATGATTATGTGCAGTTGCTAATTGGGCAAGAAAGCCTGAAGATCTAATATTAGATGATGATTTTTTTTCATATAGTTTATTTTACGATATTGCATAGATCAGTAGCACAACATCCTACACAAAACAGCAAACTGTTTATCTTCATTAGCTCTGCTTGTTTCATTATCAGCTTGCATGCTGTAGTTCCAAATGTGTGTGCTAACAGCCCTGACAAGTATGATTTAACACCCACAGATAGACAGTGACTGTCCAAAAACATTGCATTCATCATCACAAGCTGCAGTGATATTTAATTTTGCAAACGAGCAACTTTCACCACAATAAAATAAGTATATTTTTTGGAGGGACTGTTAACTTTTCCCTAAACCTAGTGTCATGTGGCATGTGTCTTTCTTTTTGACCCACTGAGTGTGATGCGAATCAAATATGTCTGCCATGTAAATTATGTGTGCACTTGTGTAATCTGTTCCATCTTTGATTTGATGCATTCAAAGACACTTTTGTTTTCCAAAAGAAACATTAATAGACCATTTCTATGTGTGAAGCAGTTTTACAAGCCTTTGATTTTGTCTCTTTGAAACATACATCTATGAAAAGAGGTCATGTGACACACAGCTGCTGTGCGAGTGTGTGTGCGTCTGTGTATTATATCAAGCTAATGAATATAGAGCAAATGGCACTGAAGTGATAATGTAGAAAATAATCGCACTCTGATTCTTACCCCTCCTCTGGGCTTCATTTGGTTTCTGTCACTATTGATTAGCATTTCTTGCACTTCTCATTCGTGATGACTCAGAGCTGTGTAAAATTATTTATTCTTGTGTGTACTTATACCCATTCTTTAAAAAAAACCTCATTGGATGCAGGTTATGGGGAAGTTTTAACTGGTGTTCAGGGGGTTTAATTAATTCTGGGTATTTTATAAAGTATTTTCGACCATAATAATACGTAAAATAATAGATGTTTCATATACACTCAACAAAAATATAAACGCAACACTTTTGTTTTTGATCCCATTTTTCATGAGATGGACTCAAAGATCT